>JAGDQP010017222.1:0-38984 GCA_022664845.1 Lepisma saccharinum | reverse complement strand
ATACATGAAAACGACCAATCAGCGTCAAGCTATAGGCCAACCAATCAGAGACACGGATTCTTAAGCTCCGCCCCCTATCGTTACTATATATAGTACACCTGAACTGGTCTCAGTACACTTGCCCTGAAGATGAGAACAATGTCTGTTCTTGAAACGTCGGCTCTATCGTCGGACTTCACCTGGCTGATATCCCGAGAACATCTATATAATCTTTTCTTTATCAATAGCATCATGGAAAGCGATAAACTTTTAAAGCAATGTTGGAAGTTACTACATATTACATGAGAACATATTGTCTAGAAGTAGCTTCAGATAATCAACAGTCTTGTGTACTACGCCATTTAAATGATGTTCGAGAAGTTACTGAAGAAGAATCGTATGTTATCCAGATTGTCAAAAGTCATTAATAAGAGGCTAGTGTTCTATATTACATAGAAAGACATGTGAAATTCTAAGGGATTGGATAAACAGATACAATTTACTTTAAGGAAGGTTAGGTCTCAAGACCATATTTATGTTATTGAGTTGGACTACATGTTCATTACAAGGATTGGATAAACAGATCCAAGATGTGTTACGGTATTGTGTCGTACTTTGTGTGCAATTAAAGGTTTGGATAAACAGATCCAAGTTACTTTACATTGAGGAAGGTTAAGTCTACCGAATTCGTTGATGCTCTTTTGTCGAACTTGCTGTCTATTTCTTCGCTACTATCAAACAGAACTTGGTGTTTATTTGGTAGCTACTATGTCAAAAGATTTAATTTCCATTTCTTCGCTTCTATGTTGCAGAATGCTGTACATGTTCATGGATAAAATGGTGTTTCGGATGCTGAGCATATTACTACGAAGTTTGGTGACAGTCTGCTGTATGTCAAGCCCTTTATACCAAGTTGGATAGATACATGTGTTTCTTCGTTTCGTTTGTGCTAGAAGTTAACGAAATGCAATCTAATCTACTTGTATCTACTTAGTTCAGAGCAAGATTAACTAAATACAATATAATTTAGTGGTGTCTAACCAATTCGTAACAGTGATCTTTTAGTGTTTGTATTTGGAAAGAATCTTATAAAACAAACGGAATTTATGTGTTGTGTTATCTGTATTGTTTACATGAGGTTGGGTAATGATTTTGCGTTAAACAAGTATTCCTAGAGGTCTCGTCTGCTTTTCAGCCAATAGATGTAGCTAGTTCTACTAGCATGTTCTTATCACAAGCACATTAATACGTTATTATTATTATTGAGTTTAAAGGTCTGTTCAGATAATCTTTTCAATTTTGTTCTGTATAGAATGTCTCGGGTCATTAGGTCAATTCTTTTAAAGGATAATTACTTATATATTTGAAGCTATCGGCGAGCATATTGTTGTGTTTAAAAATATTCTAGCAAACCTTACTTAATCTGAAAGTAAATATGAAACTAAATGAAAAGTTTAGTTACCGATGACAGGTCAAGACTAATTGACATTCAGCGATATAAACTAACATGAAGTGATCGTTCACTTAAACATTTATGAAAATATCTTATTTCGATATATCCTTTTTTTATATTAGTGTATTTTTTTTATCCGAAACCCCGGGTGAAATGCCATGAGGCATAATTGTGTTTGATGATTTTCACTGTGATTAATCATTTGAAGTTCAGGCAACATTGCGAGTAGTTATGCACGTCAATCTTTTGTTTGAACAAGCGGTTACAATGAACTAGTACCAGATAGTCGTCTGTTTTCTTTTAGGTAACTATAAACAGTTACCTACTTTCAACAACGAGTGTACAATCTAGTATTACATATCTACATACATGCCGAGAGTAGCAGCTTCCAGTCTGAGGGAGGAGGATTTATACATCAACACTTGCACTTGAAGACGTAATACCAGATGTTAACAAACAATTGTATATTTAAAGCTACATATAGATTACTGGAAGTTTATATATATTTGAGAGATCTTTAATTGATAGAAACTTCATATCATGAAGTCTTTTGTAGTACAGATTGTGTTCAGATTCATGTATTCTGGATAATATTTCCCTTAATAAAGGTGTGTACTGAAGAAGTCTTACTTACTAGCATCTGAATTCGTATTTCCATAAGTAGAAGTCTTACTGCTGGTTTCACCGACCTCCCTTAATTGTTAAGGAAGCGTCAAGTTCATTTAATGCTTCCTTACACGGCCAGAATGTTTCACCAACCTCCCTCAAGGTTAACAGTTCCTCAAACTCGTCCTTAAATTTAGGACGCGATTTTCCTCCCTTAAGTGTTTAACGCGGCCTTAAATTACGTAGGAATATGGCGGACAACTTTACTGATTATAATGCATGATTTATACTTTCCTAAATACATATTCTCGTACTTTCGGAAATAACGTTGCTTTCTTACCTAGCAATGTAAATATGATGGTCGACAATGTTTATACAAGAAATTTTTAAGAAGATGCACTCTTCAGGGTAATTTTATAGGCAACACATTTGTGTGCAGTGTGTAATGAGTAAGTAATACAGTAGATTATAATTACCTAATGTGTCTTGAACAAAAGAAAGGAAAAGGCAATCTGAACTCTGACATATAAGGCTGTTGTCGGGAATGTCTGATCGTCGCCTTACTATTCCTTCAAGTATATATCCTTAGCGGTTCCCATAATTCCCTTTAAATATTCTTGGTAGAATACTTTCCAGTAATGCACGTGTGTATGTACAATTTACAAAACTGTTTCAGAAAGGGGTGGGCAATGCATTTGTTTCTTAAACTGTGAACCTAGTGCGCGCGTGTGTACATAGAGCATTGAGATGCTTTACTTTTCCATTGAATGCATCTCTAAAGGCAAAGCGTAATTTATGTCCATTTTTAAATAGATCACAAGCTAAATCTAGCAAAACGAGTCTGTATTTATCGGAATAAAGAGAACATTGCAATTAACTGTAATTCTTTATCACGCAATTCCAATGTAGTTATTTGCATTATCTCGGTTCCGTACAATGCAGAAGAATGCGATGTAAAATCAAAGAGTGATGTGAGTGCACCAACACATATGCACCCTTGAAAAAGTGTTCTTGCATTCATGCCCTTCCCATTTAATTTTGTATCAGTCTCTGCATTGGATGCATCCAAAATAATTGCATTGGAAGTACATTCACCCGCCATATAACAGAAGTAGCTGATATAAAGAATTACTTAATTAACTACGTAAGTAGGTAAGCTACGAAAGAAAAAAAAGCAATCCGTATCAACATACTCGAAAAATGCTTATAGCCTCATCTGTTTCTATTTGGTCAACCAATGGTTGACCAAATAAAGAAAATTTCAAGTGTAAACAAGAACTGACGTTTATATAATAATATTAAAATAGTTATTTTGTCTACGAAACAAAGCCTGAGACAGTACAGAAAAAGAAAGTCAAAGAAAAGTTAGCTCATATATGTTTCACTTGACAAGAAACAAATTTATTGTTGGAGGTGAAGTTGCACCAGTAGGTGACCAGCTGTAAATAGCCAATTGTGAACGACGATTGTTCCAGTGTAAATCATTAATTCAATGTACTGTAGGTTGTTCCTTGAACAACGAAGGGATAAAATGGTTAATTACTTCACTGTACCGTAGCTTCTAGTGCATGTGCACGTATATCATGTATTAGTTGTAGCTCAGTCCTTTTATTGTGCGCTCCGCTCTCTTCCAGATTCATTTTACGCGTTTAAGTGATTTTGGGGATGACAATGCGTTTTCGGATTGCACAGTGTTTGGGGACTACACTATTAAACCTTACGGAAGTATAAGACGTATTATGTTTACTGTATCGAATATAAACTGTTATTACCGTTTGTTTCCCTTATTGGTCAACCACTGGCGACTGGTCCATTACAGGTACAGACACCATACACTGACACTTACTTTCCGGCAATCATGGGAGATAGATAAGAAACATTATGCGTTCTGAGGTACTATATTTTATTTTAATTCAAAATATTCATTTTAATACATCACATTAATTTGTAGGCGCTCTAAATACAGCACAACAAATACTATAAACGCGGGAATTATGCCGAAATTGTTTACTTTCTACTGAACGCATTGTGATTGTCATTTATTTGCGGCCAAACTCGAGGATCAACCAATCGCAATTCTTGAAAATAGAACAGCACATATGGGAAATTACACTCGGGAATACCAATGCTTTAACGTCTCGTTTGTTAAAGGGAACCTTAAATCGTAGCGTTAAATGTTGATGAAATGGTGAAAACTTAAGGGACGCTTAAATATTTATGTAAGCTTTATCTAACGCGCCCTTAACTGAATTTAACCTAAAAGAATAACCTTAAAATTATTTGACCATAGCAATCACCATATTGTTTTGACCTGAAATTGTGCGGTACTGTACTACAGCAATGAATTTATTGAAACATTTATCCGGAATTTTGTATTACTGCGCATACAAATATGCATGTAAATAGTACGTTGCATACTGTTCCTTCCTCCCGCAAGTCAAATTCATTTAGCTTTTTAAATATTTATAGTCAAAAATGTAGATGGAATTATCATTTATGGTTCGTCATTTCAGATGCGAAAATCGATTATGAACTACTCATGTGTTTGTAGCCGTCTTCCAATACTATTAATGTCACGATCCGAACAGGCTTTTCAAAGGCTGTCCAAGTGCCCAGGGTAGTGAGGCTCTACCAAATAAGGAGACATTCATCCATGGGAAGTCCACTGAGGTACATGAGAATAGTATTTCTGGACCTCACGCCGCCGCTACTTTTTTTCCAAATTGGACTACATAAATCTTGACGGTATTTCTGGAGGTTTCGTCCATGTGGATACACAAGTTTAATCCCTTCTGTCCATACAACTAATTGATGCCACCATCAAAGAGTGGCTTCATAACACGCTCACGAAGGTAGATTTTGACATTAGAGACCACCCGGATGACATTTAATGAATCCTTTGTACCAAATCTGGTCATCATCATACTTGTAGAACATTTTCATCGTCTTAGATTGTTGTTATTATAACTTTCCTCATATTGACAAATTACAAAATCGAATCGTGGTGGCGGCGCAGTACTTAGGACTGGCTTCAGCTCTTCGTTCCTCATATTGTCTTTTGAAAGAAACCAAGGACAAATGTTTGACCAAAGTAAATACATGACTACTTAGCAATTGAAGACCAAAGAGGAAAAATATTGAATCCAAGTATGTAGTTGGTCTGAACCGAGATGCCTCGGGACACTAGAATGATGTTTCCTCAATAAAATGATTAGTCGATAAATGACTTTATTCTGATCTGACTAGGGTTGCTAGATTTTCAATAAGAAATACTGGTCACTTTTAGTTAATACAGCTGTATACTAATAGTACCGTACTGTGTATGGTAGATTACTTTTTCTTTCAGTACCTGGATTATCTGGTAACCTTCCACCTTTCCAGTACTTTACCTAATTCATTTTATAATCTAACATAAAGTTTAGACTTATTAGCCCAACAAGTACAGAATCCAAAACAATCTGTAAGATACGTCAAGCGTTTTAATTGAAGAAATTTTGCTTTCTTTATTTTTATGAGTGTTGTTTCCAATATCATAACTTCTCTTATTTTATTTTATTTAATTTGTCTCTTATAGAAAACATTTTCTCCAAATAACAATTTGAAAATCATTTACCAGGTGCGTAAATATGAAACCGGAATTTGTGCATAGACGGCGTTAGCTGTCACTGTGGTTACCGTAAAACTGCGTCCTTGGCGCCACTTGCTTGTTTTGACTGCTGATAGCGATTTGCAACTCACAACCAGACAAGTTTCATGTCATAGTGTAGTGTTTAATAGAGTTGAACACGGCGCAACTTGTACCTACAAACTACGATGTGCGGACAGCATTGAGTTTTTGTTACCATTTGAAGAAAACTGCTGCAGAATCGCATCGCATGCTTGTAAGTCACAGTGCTATGCTTGGTTTACAATTTAAAAGTGGCGATTTTGACGTGAGAAACGAAGAACGTGGAAGACCACCGAAAAAGTTTGCAGACAGCAAATTGCAAGCTTTGTTGGATAAGGATGACGCTCAAACGCAACAACAACTCGAGGATCAATTAAATGTGACACGAGAAGCAGTTTCCATACGTTTAAAAGCCATGGGCAAGATTCAGAAGGTGGAAAAATGGGTTCCACATGCATTGACTGAACGACAGCAGGAAAACCGGAAAACCACTTGCGAAATTCTGCTCGCCAGGTACAAAAGGAAATCATTTCTCCATTGAATTGTGACTGGTGACGAAAAGTGGATCTATTTCGAGAGTCCTAAGCGTAAAAGATCATGGGTAACTCCAGGAGAACCGGTGACATTGACTGCAAGACCAAATCGCTATCGACGGAAGACAATGCTTTGTGTTTGGTGGGATCAGACTAAACAGTGGACCCCTAAAGTAATTATGAGAGGCTGTAAAATACTGTCTTTGGAGTGTAAATATTTAAAATTGATTGACACCTGAATTTCTTTCCAATACCGCTGGCTAAATTAGAGGAGACTTTTGGTATTCCACACGCTAAGGAGTATTTTCCCCACTATTTTAACACTAAAAATAATCATCAATATGAGAGTCCAGCACCCGATCTTAAATATTATAGATATGAGTACATGCAGGAGAAGGAGCGCAAAAAAAATATGCACGACTCTAACGGCATCAAAGCAGACATTTCACTTTAAAGAGGGACTAATACGGTACTGTCATCTAGATGTAGAACTACTAAGAAATGCATGTATTAAGTTTATGCTGGAGTTTCAAGAAATAGCTAACGTCAACCCTCGCCTCGGAATGCAATTTAGTGTTTCGTCGTAATTTTCTCAAAGAAAAAACAATTAGCATTATCCCAATTAATGGGTATCGCTGGGCCGACCATCAATCTGACGAGGCAATACAGTGGTTAATATATGAAGAGAAAAAAATAATATTACAACCCAGCATGCAGCAAATGGTAGAGAAATGGTTCTGAACGGGGTTTTCAAAGTAGACGGAAACGCCCACGTAGATAATTAAATACACTTATGGGAGTATGAAGGGTGTTTCTATCATTTATGCCCTAAGTGTTATTCAATGGGGCGTAAAAAGTCGATACATAACGACCCGGATATTACACTCGAGCTGCGGTGTGAAAATACTGTCAGAAAAATTGCTCGCCTACGAGAATTAGGCAATTTTTTTCATGAAATGTAGGGATGAGATTGGAAGCTAAAATTGCGCGAAAACCCTCACATTGCGGAGTTTACGTCGGAACACCCGATGCGCAGGAAAGAGCCCATCAGACCGAGGGATACGCTATACGGTGGTCGGTGTTCTGCCGTGAAATTATATTATAAAACAACCGAGGGGGAGGAGCTACATTATGTCGGTATCATTTCCTTATATCCATTCTGCTGTAAGGTGAAAAAATACCCTATAGGTCACCCTTTGAAAATCTATGTGGGCACCGACTGTCCTGCTATTGATAAGTTTGAGGGAATAGTGAAATGCACTGTACTGCCTCCACAAAATCTGTAACACCCCGTTATCCCATTTCGCAGTGGCGGGAAGCTACTATTTCCTCTGTGTTGTCGGTGGAAAGACCTTGAACACGTCGACTGAATGTGATCATGCTGTAGAGGAGAGGGCCCTAACCGGCACTTGGGTAGCTGATGAAGTGCGCAAGGCTATTGAGATGGGGTACATATTGTTGGAGGCGCACGAGATTTGGGAGTACAGGGTGGTACAGTATGACCCATAGATTTGTTTATGAAGCTTAAAACTGAGGCCTAGGACTGGCCCCAATGGTGCACCACTACAGAACTTCACGATAAATTCATTCGGGATTATTATATGTGGGAAGGTGTAAAATTAGGTCGTACGAAAATGGGGAAAAAGAATAAGGCGCGTAAGAGCATTTGCAAACTGCCGCTAAACTCTTTATGGGGATATTTGCTCAAAACGAAAACATGGCCCATACAGATATTATACGCCATGGGGAAAACGCCATATATATGGAAACGGATGGTTAAACTGGGGGTGGGGGACGAAATTACCAGTAGGGTATAATTTGGACCAGTTAAAAATAGAATTTGAATCTGTTGGCCCCAAATGCATTTATTTGGGAGTTCTGCAGTGGCGGTACTAAAAATTATGACTACCAGGCATCTAGCTCTGACAATATAAACACGATCTGCAAAGTGAAAGGAATTACACTGAACGCCCAGAGAATGAAGGTTGTAAATTTTGATAAAATTAAAAATATGGTACTTAATAACGCCCCTGCTGTGAATGTAATAAACCCACAAAAGATTGGTAGAACTAAAGATAGTAAAATTATCAATAGAACCGAGAATAAAGTTTACCAGATGGTACATACTAAACGAAAAAGCGTTGCAGGTACCTACGATACAGTACCGTATTGGTTTAAACGACCTCGATTAGAATAGGTTGTGTTAATAGGTAAAACATATGTTTTATTCTTCTGTAGAATATAGAGATGGAGTGGAGACATCCATTTACATGCATTATAGCAGGACTCACGGCGTGTGGGAAATCATATTTTGTCAAAACATTTATCGATCACTACAGTAATTTATTTCGTATTGTGTTATGGGGAGTGGCAGCCTTTATACAAAACTTTATCTTCGTGCACTTTCAAAAAAGGTTTACATTGTATAGATGATTTTTCACCGGACACAGGCCCCATCTTATTATAATTGACGATTGTGTGAGTGTGAGTCTGATGGTCAGATTGTAGACTTTTTTACTAAAGAGAGTCATCACCGTAATTTAAGTGTCATTTTTATTACTCAGAATATATTCCAGCAGGTCAGAGGTATGCGAAATATTTCTATATGGCATGTTTTAAAAATCCTAGAGACCGAGCTCAAATTAATTATCTTGTCCTTCAGCTGTATCCTAATAATACAAAATATATTCAGGAAGCCTACGATGATGCAACCCGAAATGCTTATGGTTATCTACTACTTGATTTAAAACAAAATACCGACAAGGAGCTGCGCGTTCGAACAAATGTTTTTTCCACGGATTCTTTTAATTATGTTTATGTACCGGTAAAAAATAATAAGCTATATATTTTAACAGGTATTTTTACTATAATAGCTATTAGGGTGGAAAACAGAAAAAAATGATTAATAAGCAAAGTTTCCACTTACTAAGACTTTTAGCAACGGCAAAACTTAAAGTGCGCAAGGCATTATTACAGAATGCAGATTCCGAATTAATTCGCTCTATTTGTGAATGTTCCTATAACGTATTGCAAGGAAATATTCCGTTAAATAAAAAGCAGAAAAATAGACTGCGGCAATACAAAAATCAAGTAAGATATTTGGTAAAGAAAGGACCGACTCTGAAACAAAAGAAAAAACAAATAATTATACAAAAAGGTGGTTTTCTCACAGCATTGCTAGCACCTATTCTAGGCGGTTTACTGTCTAGTCTGTTTAATAGTAATCATGCAGCATGCGAAAAAACTTATTTTAATCTCGACAGAAAAATTACATAATTACCAAACTATTTCTAATCTCGATGGTGAGATGAAACAAATTTTTAAATAATAAGAGTATGAGTGGACGAGAAATGGGTACAGTACAGAGAGGTATTACAAAAATATTTACATGTTATTCAAATCCCCCGACCGCAGCAATTACAAGGAATCGGGAGGAGGTGGAGGAGGAGAGAGCCGTGATGATGATGATATAATAATAACTACTCTCCCCGAAATCTGTCTGCGTAAAGCAAGACCTTTATTATGTAAATTAAAACAAAAGCAAAATATTCATTGGGATGCAGGTGGTAACGTTAATATATATGGTAAATTAATTCCCGGTGCTAATATATAAGATTTAATCTGATTTTGTTAGGTGTCGTAAGAAAAAAATTCCTCCCACAGGCTATACTATTAGCAAAATCAAATATACCCTTAGAATATATAAGTAACCCTCAACGTATAGAGAATATTCGAAAGCTGACTGCTGCTGCCACCCAAAAAACAGAGGAGGAAGAGGAGGAGGAGGAGTCGGGACCAACACATAAACGTAAAACTGTCGGATGGCGCAACTATAAACTATGAAGAAGTTAACTAATATCTACTACAACCCTGCGCACCCCGCATCGTTTTCATCGGCTCCAGCATTATGGAACGCTGTAAAGAAATCAGTACCATTACAGCGAGTGGAAGCGTGGTTAAAAGAACAGCCTGTGGGAGCTGTGGGAACAGCCTGTTAAAAGAACAAACAATACATTGCATAAACCTGTGCGAAAACGTTTTCAACGCAACCCCTATCTTGTGTTTAATATTGACGATCAGTGGTAGGCGGACCTAGTAGATTTACAAAGTCTCCAAAAATATAATGCCGGGTACCGCTATATTCTTACAGTAATCGATCTATTTAGTCGCTATGCATGGGCTGTGCCGGTCCGTTGTAAAATTGGTGAAAATATCATAAAAGCGTTTAAGAAAATATTTGCATCTAGCCCCAGACGTAAACCTCTACGCCTACAAACAGATAAAGGTACAGAGTTTCTAAATAAATCATTTCAAAACTTCCTCAAAAAACATAATATTCATTTTTTCACAACCAAAAACCCCGATATTAAGACAAGCCTCGTAAAACGTCTAAACTGCAGCTTGAAGCAGAAAATGTGGAAAAATTTTATAGCGAAGAAGACTTACCGCTACATAGATGTTCTCCCCCGACTAGTTCATGGGTATAATTCTAGGTCGCACACTGCCCATAAATTACCGCCCGCTCATGTGAACCAAGACACATTTCAACAAGTCAAAGAAAATTGGAGTCTGGAAATATTTAAATTAAAACACATACACTATAAGGAAAATAAAGTGATTTATGTATTAGAGGATTTAAACGGAGATGTAATTGATGGTACATTTTATGAAGAGGAAATACAGGCGGTGCCACTGCCCAAAGTTTAAAAATAGACGAAATGTTAGAAGCTAAAGGTAAACGAATACTTGTTCGCTGGCGGGGTTATCCTGCTTCATTTAATTCATGGATTCCTGTATCCTATTTAAAGAACGATTAACTACATTTAAAAGACAGGGGCAATGATAAGTTCCACCACCACGTTTTGCAAAGTGTGGTTTTTATTTTGTTACATTAACCGATATTGTAAGATGCGCATTTTGTAATTTAGAATTAGGTAGTTGGCAATCTTATAATATTCCCTTCAAAGAGCATATACGTTGGAGTCCATACTGTCCGCTGTTAAGAGATGTGTGTGTGGTCATAAAATAGAAATAAGACCTTTTTCTATGCCTGAAAAAGGATCGTATAATAATAATAATACAATATTGTAAACTAGTATTATATTTGTGTATATAGCAAAAAATTATAATGAATGATCCTTATCTTCAATATTTGGTACATCAAGCAGGTAGTGGGTATAATGTATATAGAGATTCACCATACCAAGAAGGATATGGTATTGGTAGTTTTCTAGGTAGTTTATTACGTACTGTATTTCCATTATTAAAACAAGGTGCAAAAACTGTTGGTAAAGAACTGTTACGTACTGGGATTAATGTGGATGGGGACGTACTAGATAGTGATAGACCTGTTAAAGAAGCTTTAAAATCACGCTGGCAGGAAGCAAAAGGTAATTAAAAAACTAAAGCTTGTCAAATGTTGGTAGGAGAATTGGTTAAAAATGTAAAAATAATCAAACAAGTGATGGCGTCAATTTCTGATGGTGCTCCGATAGAGTTTGTAGTCCCCGATAATCAAACTTAGTAATTTGCACAGTATCACCTTCTTTATATAAAGAAAAAGAGATATATTTCTGATTAATTAATTATGGAGTGTACTAGTTTTTATCTCACACTGCCCAGTAATAGCTCTATGGAATATTTCCCACAAAATACTCTGGCGTGTTATACTACAAAATTATATCATCCTCTCGTGCTGGAGAAGTGTGTGGGAAACAGCGGTTGTCGAAGTACATTATACAAGTTCATTTCAAAATGTTTCCAAATATGCTAATAATATATATTACCGCAACACAGATAAAGAAAGCTGGAGCATAACTAAAGTAATGCCCGCTCATTATTATCATGTTGACGATATTCTATCTCAAATTAACTATAAAAGTGACAAATTGCATTTACAAATAAAAGTTAAAGCTTCGGTAAAACGCATTGAGGTCAGTACAGTAATAAAAGATGGAGAGAAAGTAGACGAAGTACGCCTATGAACCGAATTAGCCAAAATACTAGGTTTTGATCATATTCAGCACGAGAATACAACCCTCGTCCACTACGCTCATTATCAGCCTGATTTACGGAAATCGCTACCCACACACATGTATGTTTACAGTGATATTGTAGAACCTCAACTGGTAGGCGATACTGTTGCTCGACTACTGCGTATTACAAATACAAAATTAAAGAGTATGGTGCTGTAATGTGTATATTTTTTGAAAAAAAAAAAAAAAACACTATGTCCCCGTGCAGCGTAAACAGTTTGATCAAATTATCATTGATTTAAGAGATAGCACGGGTAATCCACTTCCTTTCCAATATGGCAGTGTATGTGTAAAACTACATTTTCGCCGTCGTGACATATAATACGGTATTATAAAAATAAACTAGCGAGAGTATTAATAGAGGAAAAAGAAAAATGCATTGTGAGTGTACGAAATCAGAATTAGATTTATTTGCTGGTCTGACCGCTCAAACAAGTATTATAGGTAATAAAACAGTACCATATAAGCCTGTGGCGTCAATATCCGATGGTGCTCCGATAGAGTTTGTAGTCCCCGACCACTGTGATGATTATATTGATTTACCACATACAATGCTACATATTAGAGGTAAAATTACTAAAACAGATTGTACTGATTTAACGTATGCCGATAAGAAAATCGGCCCTTTAAATGACTTTCTCAGTGCAATGTTCAGCGAAGTACAGAGATATCTGAATAATCAGCTAATTTCCTATTCGCATCGCACACATATCCATACCGCTCGTATATTGAAAAAGTATTATAACGCTAATTCAAAAACAAGTCATCTTCAGACGGCAATCTGGTTTAAAGATACTGCCGGTAATATGGACAGTGTGGCTGATAGTGGTAATTCTGGTTTTAAACAGCGTTCTCTTCTCACGGGGTTAAGCCGCCCCTTTGAATTACTGGGCTATATTCACGGCGATATTTTCAATCAGGAGAAATTTCTGTTGAGTGGTATACAGTCACGTATTAAGCTGATTCCGGCCAAACCCGTATTTTGTCTAATTGATGAAGCTGCGACCGAGGGCGAGTTGTAATTACAGATGCAACACTGGTTGTAAAAAAAAGTTGATGTGTCGCCCACGGTGAAAATAGCACAAAATGAAGTATTAAAAAATCCTAAATTTAGAGTAAAATATCCTATAAGACAGAAACTTTACCTCAAGGTATTATGGACACTACACTTCCAGATTTGTTTTCTGGAATAGTGCGTAAACGTATTATTATTGGGTTTGTTACTAATTCGGCTTTCAACGACACATATCATGCAAATCCGTTTAATTTTAAGCATTTCATTATGTTATTCTTTACATTGTATGTTGATGGAACTCCCGTCCCATCTAAACCACTACAGCCAGATTTTGATAATAAGCTATATGTTCAGGCATATTCTACGCTATTTACAGGTTCTGTATTTACTGTTCTAATCAAGGTAATGATATTTCGTTTGCCGAGTATCCTAATGGTTATACTCTACTGGTGTTTGATTTAACTCCTGATTCTAGTGCCGGTGCGGCGTTTCATACTAGTCCCTAACGCCAGGGAGGTGTACGATTAGATGTTCATTTTAACCAGGCACCTCCATCGCCTCTAACAGCAGTTATTTATGGCGAATTATCTTCTGAACTGGAAATTGATTTCCAAAGAAAAACATATATTGATTAAAGAAAAATGTTAAATACTCTTGAACTCTACGAGGCATTACAACAGAATTTGCCCAATTGTTATTTTATAGGCATATACGCTGCAGATCAATTACCTCGCTTTATTGCCGCTGCCAAACACTGCCAGCAGCACTAATTATAAATACTTATCCTAGTAATAAACCCGGCGAGCACTGGGTTGCCGCTTATATATGTAATACAGGTCATGGTGAATAAATGGATTGCTACGGCAATCCGCCAAATATACCCCATCATATAAAGTTTCTAAAACGGAACTGTTTATTCTATACATGGAATAATAGACTATTCAAGGTGATTTATCTAAATTCTGTGGACACTACTGTTTTCTCTATTTAGCATGTCGTGCATCTGGCTATTCACTACAGGACTTCTTAAATAAATTCTAAACAGCCAACACTAATGTTAACGATATTATGCTTTATTCGTTTATTGCGAATGGTCCCTGGTGCGAGATTAGGTTCTCCGTAAACCACATATGTGTGCTGATGCCAGTTAGATGCGTAACCCTTTCTATGTTTATTTTTTAAATTGACTGTAGTCTTTTATTTGTAATGAAATGTTTTAGTATAATAAAAGGAAATATTTTTAAAACAATATTTTTTATTATTTTTTCATAGGTTGGTTACATAATAAAAAGTACCTTTTGACAACAAGGTCAGCAGGACCCTCATACCGAATGTGAAAACAGAATTTCAATATGTCTAGCAGTTTACGAGATATACACGGTTAAATATTTGACCTTAGCAACCAGACATTTGCTCTAGCCTAGAGGACATGGAATCTCTGCTATGTTAAATAAGCTTCGTACCCTATCGTGCATTGTGTGGTGTTGTAATCTCTTCTATGATGGGTTGTTCGTACCCTATTGTACACTGGTGTAATCTCTGCTATGTTAATTTGGGGTTGAAAATGGGTAAGGAGCCTTTCATAGTGTTGGGTTATGTTAAATACTGTGTAGTTTCTAGGTGTAGGCAGGGAACTGACTTCAGATCTCTGCTAGGTTAAATAAGCTTCGTACCCTGTCGTGCACTGTGTGGGCTAGAAACTGGTGTAATCGCTGCTATAATAAATTGTGGTCGTAGCCTTGGATGGGTTAGCTACAGTAGAGGCTTCAACAACTCATTATATAGCTCGTAGCCTTTTATAAAATACAGCTAAAACTGCGACACAGCGTATCGTATAGTCTTGGGAAATCGACTACATGCTATAAACCAGGCACGGGAAATTCGTGCAATTTTTCACAAAGTGGCGTCAAGTGACCCCATTCTACTGTCGCCCGGCTATAATTCCCTGTAGCTGCAGTGACTGAATTAACGTTGTCATTTTTCAACATGTTACCATATACAGACAGGCCATTAGTGTAAATTAACATATTGACAAGTATTATCTTCAATGAGATTCTATTTTAACATTAGCATGTCCATTTATTTATTTGTTTATTTTGAAATCTATTTAATACTCTTGTACACACACGTTTCTTGCTAAATGTATAATTATGAGCAACCATCCACGCACAATTGTATTAATTTCCTCTGACAGAATCGTGTTTCTCATACATGAATATTTAGTCTTTAGTTACTTTCAGTAAATGCTCATTTGACAATAACACAGAATAATAAACGAAATGTAATTTAGTAAATCAAGGTCCAGATATTTATGTGCTTAATTGATCAATAATTTGTATTTATGTGTTTAAAATGTAAAACTATGTTCTTAACATTTCTAATCATAATTATATTTGAAATGAACAAAAAATTAGATTTAAAAACTACTAATTACATAGCAAATATCCAGTTGGTGTTATGCAAAAGACAGTGTGACAAGTTGAAATAAGAAGAAGCCATGAACTATTACCTCCACTTACAAGCATATAATTTTATTAATTTAACAATTTCCAGATGCATCCCATATTTTGCCATTTTACATTAGATATTAACAACTATACTAAGGGAAGGATTCTTGCCTGGTTTGACTGAGAAAATAGTGAAAAACCTCAATCAGGATGGCCGACACCAGGAATCGAACCCGATCCACAAGCCGAACAAACTACCGACTGTTCTACATCTTCTTGCCTTTACAGTGTGCAACATTTTGAATATAAAGGAATATCGATGGTAAATTAGAACAGTTTTATCAGGCGAAAAACTTCTGTCTACATCACTTGCTGTTGTCGCGGAAAATTTGAATGTCAATAAACAATTACAGCCTTTAAAATGTAATGGCGAGAATTTAGGAAAATATATGCTGAAGTATAAACATTGAAAATACAACAAATGATTATGATTTTTTTTAAAAATCAATCAGTATTTCTTTATAATTAATGTAGTTACGCAAAAATCATTGAACAATTAGATAATTTTTAAAATTTGAATCTAGGAGAAAAATACATTAAAATATTAAAACAAATATAAATGCACCAAAATATGTAAAATATGTATACAGGGACTCACAAGGGACCATTCTATTTTGGCAATTCGATTTCGGAAAATGCTTGCTATCAGCGGATTCAGTACCCAAAGAAACCGAGAAAAACAAGTTTGTAGCTGCAGACCGTAAACAGAGCCGGAGATAAAGGGGTCCCAAGTTCGAATATAGGACGCAGAAAGTGCCTATAAACATCATGTAATTTGAAACAAGTGGAGGAATTGAGATCAAATGTGAGGCATGAGTAACGTGTGTGAAGCTCTGCTGAATAGGTGTAGTGCTCATCATGTCGGCCATCTTAAAAGTCACCATATTGGATTTATCGAAAGGAAGTAACGGAAAGGAAGGCATGTGACGTATCATTTGAAGTTATTTGTTACCAACCTTTATTGCATGAGAAGGTATGGACCGTGGAAGTTGTGAAAAAGCGAAACTAACGATTTTGGCTTCTGATCATCTTTCTTCAAATGTGCTCACTGTTGTTCTCATGTTTGCCTCAACCTCACAATCATTCTTAAGGTACAGAACAGATGCAATTAAACGTGAATCAGATCTGTTGTAAATGCACGATTAACACTAATCCAAAAATCATGGGGGGGGGGGGCAACTCTCCTCCCCGACTCCTACGCCCCTGAATGAGTTTCCATGTGGCAGTAGAAATATAATAAGTTGTCGTTATATACATGTACATTGAATACATACAGCCAAAGCATTCTTTTGTAGAAATGACTGTTAACATTAAGCCGAGGGATTGGATAGTTCTGACCATAGTCAAACTCCAACACTAAATGAGATGGGCTTAGTTTACCTTCACTATTAGTTGCGTGTGATTTAGAAATAAAATCGTCCTTCAAAGTTTTGCGTCTATCAACTTTCCTTTTATAAACCTGATAATGAACTTTGCATGGGTCATTAGGATCGCGGGACAGTTTTTCGTCACATTCAGCACAAAAGTCACACTTGTCAGTTTTAGGTTTAACAAATCCATATCTAAAACGTTCCTTAAATATTTTAAAGTACTTCACATACGATAGTTTCAATGATTCATTGGATTTTTCCTTATAGTATTCTTGAAACATTGTGTACAATGTCGTGATGTTAAGATGTGGGTTTTCAAAATATTGCAGTTTTGATTTATGTCCACAATAATGACTGTAATCACTTGGAAATAACTGCAGGTGATTCTCCATCAGTTCTAAGATAATTATTGTCTCTTAATTTGTGTGCACGATTACTATGTGTACCTCGTCTTTTTTGGAAATCAGCTCCATCCAATATTTTGGACTGAATCACTCGCAAACGTTTCATTGAAATCTTAAATAAACTAAGGATAAATTTCTGACATACCACAGTAGCCATTCCACCATCCTTAACACAATACTGCCATGTATGCAGCCGTGGTTTCTTTTGCTCACGAGCACATTTTGTGCTTTCCGGCTTACTCATGCAGGAAGCTAGGAACGAATCTTGAAGAGACTTATGTTGGCCACTATAAAAGGAATCATACAAATTGCACTGAGTTTGAAGGGAAATTTTCTCATAGCACTTGTTTTTGCAACAGTGACTAACCAAGTAGAACACTTTAGCCGGTACTTCATTCTTACTCGAGTTGAAGTATTTGTTACCACGAAACCTTTTGGTTTTTTATTCTTC
Organism: Lepisma saccharinum; assembly: GCA_022664845.1. Classification (NCBI taxonomy): domain Eukaryota; kingdom Metazoa; phylum Arthropoda; class Insecta; order Zygentoma; family Lepismatidae; genus Lepisma; species Lepisma saccharinum. Next base: position 20,964 of record JAGDQP010017222.1, on the reverse strand, counting down.
ACGTTTGAAATTCGTGTTACTATAAACTACACACCTCTTTTTATACGCAGGTAAACTTTCACTATCCATTTTAAACTACTGCCACATTTGCAGGTTAATAATATTGCAAGGAACACAGTAATAACCGATGCTAGAGTCTGAATGTCAGTTGTGCGCCAAAACAGTGGTGCAAAGGTTTACAGAAACAATATTGCCAGGCTACCAACAGTAAAGATATCAAGATGAAATTTTCACAGCGCCTACAGTAGAACATGGCGGTTTGTTTCAAATGATTTCCGAAAAAAGGGCACATAGGCTTATGTGCCCTTCTTCCGGAATAGGCCTCAATTACATGGTGTTTATAGACACTTTATGCGCCCTGTATTCGAAATTTGGACCCCTTTATCTCCGACCCTGTTTACGGTTTGGAGCTACAAACTTCGTTTTTTTTGGGTACTGAATCCGGTAATAGCAAGCATTGTTAAAAATAGAATGGTCCCTTTTCAGTTTGCCCACAAATAATGCATGTGAACATATTTTATCAATTTAGAGAAATATTTAATTAAATAATTGTGCGGGCCCTATTTATTATAAACGTGTATCCTGCAATTTATGCAAACCTACTTTCGAATTTAATTTTTATTCATGGCCTTTAGGCATCTAAGGCTCAAGCCGGGATAGGGGAGAGGAAGGATTCGGGAAGGTGTCGGCCAGGGCATATGTTGAAGATGCGATCCCGACATTTGTCTGGTTGACTAACGGAAACCCTGGAAAAACCTTAGTCAAGATGATTGGCCGCTGGGATCGAACCCACGACCACTCGAATACTACGCCAACGCTCTACCACTGTGCTACGACGTCTCGGTCTCCACTTTCGAAAACTCGACTATAGTGTCCATCAGACGACATTCTTTAAATTGATAAAAATATTCAAAACCTAACTCTCTCCCACCCCCACTTCAGAAAGGTAATCGCCGTCTTTGGTTGTTATGTTGTATTAAATATTCAGTTATATGTATAAAAAGAACCCACATTACTCTTATACTTGTGATAGAAATAGGATGCCATGGAATTTTGCGAGAATACCATGGAATGGAATGGATGTGAAGGTGCCACAATACTTTAGACACGTAATTAGGTATGGCGCAAAGAAGGTTAAGAACCATTTATCTAGTACATAAAAGGACATATTTTTAAATGATATTGTTTAGAAGGATAAAAATATGACAATTCTTAATATATTAACGACTGAAAAATATTATGTGGGAGAATAACATGACAAGTCGAAGTTTATAAAAAATGTTACCCTCTGTAAAAAGTTGAAAATACGACTTAAATGTTTTTCCCCTGTTGTCTTCAATTGTTTAAGTACTAAGAGCTGTTGATGTTCATCTTTCCAAATGAACATATACAACATAAAAGAATTATAATGATGGTGACTTTTAAAAGAATTGTATATGTAATGATAAAGTCCATGCAGTGAAAATAAAATCAAAACATATGTAATTAGTAGATGTTATAACGTTTAGCTCACGTTATAGTGTGTTTTAGGCTTAACATTAATAATAACGCTAATAATGTATTTAATTTACAAAATCTTTCTTAGTATGATTCAGAATCCACGAACAATGGTAGTAGATGTTAATATTTAGTAATGAAGGTATGATGTCTGCAAAAGTTCTCCATCTGCTCGGATTGTTTGGAAAACACATCAATGTGATAATAGTAATTGTAGAAGTTATTTGTTGTCTCAAGTTTAGATTTCATTTACTTCTGAAGAAACTTTATTAATGTCCCTCTTATCTCTGGAGTTTCTTTTGTCTGACAATCTTTTGAATTCATGCAAAAGAAAGACTTTCTCCATCTTTTGAGAGTAGGAATCCTCCAACTCCTGATTGAAACGAGAAAGAATGAAAGGAAGGCAGGGAAAGAGAAAGAGAAAAGGGATGAGGAGAACGTGTCACTTCTTTACTGTGCAACGTCATCGTGCAGTCAGGGAAATCCTCAGAACTGTCATTTCCAAGCTGCTCTTCGACCTCCTTCAGCCTGCGCCAACACCACTGCTTCGGAGCGATATCCGAAAGATGACAGAAACCCTCTTATACCCTCCTCGGACAGTGGAGCTTGTCTTTCTCATTTCTTTCCTTACTAAGGGGCAGGAAAAATGGGTTGAGGGGTCTGATTCATCTTTTTCCCTTTGTAATGGGTCTTTCAAAACAGTCTGTCTTCTGGAGAACTGCAATCTCTGAAGAAAATAAAGTTGTAGACAAGTAGACAATGACATATATTTCATTATTAAAGATAAAAACTCGTCTACGACCCCCTATAATTTGTGATTTTATCTTATTTTTTCCAAATTGTATTATACTACCTTTCTGTTTTCTTGGGACTACAGCAACGGATTAGTTTAACTAAAATATGCATGCATCTCATGCTCACTTCTTTTACGCCAAAACACTATTTGTTTCTAAACCCTATATTATCAATGAAAACCTGTAGTGGCGTTGCATGAAGCAGAATAACTTTTTAAGTCGGGATTGAATTGCACTGGACTGAAGACTTTAAGCACATTGTACGTATTGTTAAAATTGTATGTATTTAATGGAATACATGTCCTTGTGGTAAGCGTAGAAGACTACTTTAACATTAAAATTACATTTTACAAGGCAAAAGTAAACTTTCAACTTTGAAACTGTATACAATGTACATGTTTAGCTATTTTCGATCTCTAGATTAAAAGCTTTTTTTCGCATTTGTTCAGTAGGGTAATAATTAATCAGTAGAGTCAAAAAGGAATCAATTGATACTCTTCACTTTATTATACAACCCCCCCTTACGTTTCTTATTGTTGACATTTGCATGCGAGTTGACATTGAAAATTACACAACTGATTTTTACTTAAAAATTACAGTGTGTATGATGCAAAATCGGAGGTAGTACTGCTGATATTTCAAACGAAACCTATTGCACTATTTTTTTAATTAATAGTTCACTCCATAATTAAACCGCGTGTACTGTGAAGCACGTCGAGCTCACTTTTACACGATTTTTTAAAAATCACAATTATAATATGTTAAAAACTAAGTTACCGGATATGCAGAAAATGAACAAATCAAATATGTACAAGCACCTATTGTAGAGAATTCGCTTATACAGTACACCTAGATGTCAGAGCTGTGTCAGACATTTTTCAATGTCTTTCAATAACTTCTTAAAGATAAACCCACGAATAACTCACCTGGTGCTGGGCCTTGTATCCAACAGTAATGTTCATAGGTAGTGAAGCACAATTTCTTAAAATTAAAAAAAAAAGTGCACAAGAAAACAATTTTCTTAGAAATGAGGTAAGATCATTTAATCTGAAATGAGAACATGCAGTTAGAAATAAGATTACTGGTGTTATTTCCAAACTGGTATGGTTACATTTTAAATTTAATGAAAATGTTCTTACCTAATTTGTAAGATTCTTTTCTCGGTGCACATATAACTTTTTTCCATTTTAGGAAACATATTTTTTAGCATGTAAGCACCCAACTTTGAAAAAAAAAAATATTCAAACAAGAGAACATTTTTAAAAATTTCAGGGATACATAATCACATGAACATCGAAGTATCATATTTTACATTTGAGGTGTTTCGCATTTTCCTTCCGCCTACAAGCTCCTACCTGAGGTAATTTCATCCTGAGTGCACAAACACTCATCACACAAAAGCCGAAAAATTAGTATTACAAAAATGTTCTGTTATTTCCATAGACAACAATTACAAATTGATAGCAAAAGTTTTAGAGTCAATTTTAATTTGTCAAAATTCAAATTAAATACAGTAGTTATTGTTATTTAAACATTAATGAGAGTACCAAATCACTATTTTCCCCACTCCTTCATTAACTATACACCAGAAATTGCTTTCTTATTTTCACCCCATTCGTAATGTGCATAATATTTACTCCAAGCTACGCCACACTTATATCAGTTAGTAAACTAAATTAAAAGAATTACAAGTGAAATTAATATTTGCAGTTATTTGTAGTTTTTAAGGATGTGTTGCGCTGCACTTGCTAGGCGTAAGGGTAAACACAGTAGAAATAATTTAAAATCAACTCTACAAGAGTCGCCTCAATAGTTTACTTACCAGGTGTATGCATAAGTAGTTTCCGGTTTACCTAAGAGATGGCGCCAGCAAAAAATATGCAGCGTATTCATTTGACACATACGTCATTTTGTTCGTCTGACATTAAACTACAAACACACACAAGTTGAGTCCGCCAAACACTAGCGTCTTTGTTTTATCGTTCAGTGATCATGTCGAAGTTTGTGCCTGAAAAACAACATTTGCGGCACGTATTGCTTTTCTTATTTAATCAAATGAAAAAGGCTGTTGAAAGTCATCGTGTGCTGGTAGAAACATATAGTGAACATGCTCCATCGATTAGAACATGTGAGACATGGTTTCGACAATTTAAAAGTGGTGATTTCAATGTGAAAGACAGTGCGCGCTCTGGTAGACCACAAAAGTGCGAAAACGAGCAATTGCAGGTGTTATTGGAGGATGACCCAACTCAAACTCAACAGCAATTGGCAAAAGCATTAAATGTGTCACAAGAAACAATCAGCAGACGTTTACGAGCAATGGGGAAGATCAATAAACTGGGTAAATGGGTCCCACACGATATGAATGAACGTCAAATGGAAAATCGCAAAGTCACTTGTGAAATGCTGCTAAACGCCACGAAAGTAAATCCTTTTTGTATCGAATTGTGACGGGTGACGAAAAATGGATTTATTTTGAAAACCCGAAGCGGAAAAAATCGTGACTTTCACCTTGCGAAGCCGGTCCTTCAACACCAAGGCCAAATTGCTTCGGCAAGAGACGAGAGCGGTATTGTGCATTATGAACTCTTGAAGCCCGGCGAAACCGTTAATGCACAACGCTATCGCCAACAAATGATTAATTTAAATCACGCATTGATCGAAAGACGACCGGAATGGGCCCGAAGGCATGGCAAAGTGATTGTGTTACACGACAATGCGCCGTCTCACACAGCAAAACCAGTGAAAGACACCTTGAAATCGCTTGGATGGGACATCCTTCCGCACCCGCCGTACTCCCCAGACCTGGTGCCATCTGACTATCACCTCTTCACATCAATGAGGCACGCGCTAGCAGAGCAGCACTTCAGCAATTTCGAAGACGTTGGAAAGTGGCTCGACGAATGGTTTGCCACAAAAGACAAGCAGTTTTTCTGGCATGGTATGTATCAGTTACCTGAAAGATGGGCGAAATGTGTAGAAGCCGATGGCCAATATTTTGAATAAAACAACATTAATTTCCCTTGAAAATTACATGTTCTCTTTACCAACAAAACCGGCAAAAACGTATGCATACACCTGGTATTTTGTCTTAAAGTATCGTTTGTAAATCAGTTGTACACTTCTTCGGCACTTCTTTTCATGATCGTTTCTTAAACACTTCTTTTACTCATTTTGTTTTATCAATCGCAGTAGGCAATTGTGAATGCAATACATACGAAAATACATTAAATTTTATTCTCTATTATTCCTTTATTGTAAGCCATGTGGCAATGAGTATCTCCTGAGAAAAGTTTTAAGTAAAAAATGTGTACAACTCGCATATTAAATGCGATGCTAATTACAGCTATTTCGTTTATGCTACCTCAAAATTATGATTCTGAAAGTCTAGGAGATGAATCTGTATTTTCATCCATCTCCCTAGAAATAAGCACACTCTTTGAAAATTGTAGCTTTCCCAAGGACAAAACAGCACAGACTCAACTTCACAACTTTGATTTAAACTAAGGATCTAATAAGCCAACCTGTTTCACAATAAATTAAGTTTTACAAATTACTTATCAATAAATTTCAGAAGAAAGTTCAATATTTTGATTATTGTGATTTATGCACACCAATTAATTTAGGCGTTAACTTCATGCCCGTTAAATAAGCCGACTTATTTTACGTTCCACATTATGCCTTTCGTTTCGAGAAATCAACGAGCACCCCAACGTCTCATTTCTCAATGAAATTTGATATGTGGTGCTGGTTTAGACTATATAATCAGACACATATTTGAAATTTTAAGGTTTCAGGGCGATTTATTATGATAGTCTTTTATTAAATACACACATGTAGATATTTTGCTACTTATTCAGTAGAAATATTATCTCGATATTAGATAAAAATAGAACTTTAGTGATACGAAGTAAAAATATTAGAAATAATCCTTTTAAATATAAAATTACAGACCCAACGAAATAATTTTCCGAAAAATATTTGTTTTAAGTTTGCACTGATAAATTATTTAATTATTTTTCTCGTTTCACAATATCAATTTTATTATTTTCTCTGTATGCAACTCTAAATCTATATTCAACGGAACAATTATTTGAAAATTTGTATCATAAGATTAAATTACGAATTTTCATATGATAATCATTGATTTTTTTTTAGCATTGTCAGTTCTTTACTACTACTTCATATGTTGGATTATGTCGGTATAGCGCTTAAAATCAGAAAAAAAATAATTATGTAATTAAATAGAAAACTTATAGAAGTATGCGGTTATTGTACGTTCGTAAACTTGTTACTTTGGAGTCAAAGTAAGTTACTGTTCTACTAGAATATTCGCACCGTAGACCAACATAAGTTTTGTAGAAATTATTGGAATCCATTAGAAATACTATTAAGAGAGGTAGAATTAAAGCTGGTTGCAAAGGAAGTTAGAAAATAAAATTAGGTCAATTATAAGGAGATTAGATTGGTTTAGATCGAGAAATAGATAGTTGGAAGGATGCAAAATCAATTCAAGGAGCCAGGACAGAAAGACGTAATTAGATCTTTCCTTGTTCGATAGAACCGGAGGTGATGAGCGAACAGAGATTTGGAGAGATCCCAAAGAGCATCAGGAATGAGTCCTGCACGAAGATACGCTGATAGCGCACGTCCTAGAGCAAAATGGTTTGAAGGGATCATAGGGGAAAGGGATAAAGTAGGAGCAGAGCAACGCTTCAAAGGTTTGCATTTCCTCAAATTCTTCCTGATCGCGATTTATAATCTTCTTAACTTTTTTTTATTTCACTCCTGTTTTCTTCCTCTTGGGAGTAAAGTAAAAGCTTTCAAAGTAAATGATGGAAAAATGTGAACTATGAACTTAATGCGCGAATGTAAGAACCAAGTTTAGAAATCAGTGGAAGAAAAACAGAGAGAAAGGGGAAAAGAGCAGAGGTGCCTTAAAAGATGAGTTTGTAAGAAAAGTGGAAGATGGAGAAAGAAAAGCTGCAATAACATCTGGAATCAGATTGTAAGAAAAGTTGGGGGAAACGAGGAAATATGCATTAAAGATTGCGTGAACGTTGTACAGATGCCTTGCCAGTTCGCGTTCGCATGTAGGACACACATTTACTTCTTATGTAACCAAAAGAGCAGATACGTTAAAGAAATATATTTAACCGTTGCCAAAAAGTTGCATTGATCTGAAATACTTATTTGATATTATTATAAATCATTTTCGAACTAACAACTACTTACATTCACTCTAAAATTGTACTTAAAGTAAGCGACTTCTATCTTAGATTTATTTAGGTGTTTTTTCTTCTCATCCAGTTATTCAGGTACATTTTTAATTTTCCCTATATAACATGTTAAACTGATTGAACTTTCTAACACGTTTTCACATTCTTAAATAAAAATGTCATTAGGTATCAGAACTTATCATTAATTTTAGACTTCAAATTCTCTAACTTGGTTATACAGGGAGAAAGTTTCTGAATATACAAAAAAATTTGTACATCAAGACAACTTACCCAACAAGTTTCCTCTCCAGCTTGTTTATTTCTTAAGAAGGTTACTAAACACGCGGATTTTTGCACTCTAAATTATGTGAGAAAGTGAAAAACACGTGATCACGCAAAAAGATAAACAACAGTGCGTGATCTGATAGCAGGACGCCCCAGGAACATGTCTTAGAGGTCAGTGCAGCGCAATTTGGTCTCCATGAGGTATCGCACTCGAAGAACGACACGTATATAGTTACTAATCGCTGGACATCGGCAGACTCACATGGGCTCGGGAACATGCGGATTGGTCCTTACAAGACCCAAGGTGCCAACAATGCACTGTGCAAGCTGGTGGTGGCTCCATCATTGAGTGGGGAGTGTTTACTGGGCATGGTTTGGCCTCCTAGATCGCCGGAAATTAACCCTTTTGAACACATGCAGGACATTATCGAACGGGATATTCGTGCCCAGGATCATCCATGTGCAACAAATACCGAATTGTGGCCGGCAATCGAAACTGCGTGGCTGCATATCCCTCCAGCGGACTACCAGAGACTTGTCATGCCCCTGTCACCTCGCGTTGCTGCACATCGCCCTGATCGAGAGGGACCCACACGTTATTAGGTAGGTACTCCATGACTTTTGGCACTTCAGTGTATAGTAAATAGAAGCGAAACAAAAAGTGACGAAAAGTTGTCTAATTTGATGCATCTGAAGGATGATTTTAAAATTTAAAACAACTTCCGGCAGTTTTTCCACTTGCACACATACGTTGAAAATACGTGGACTAACCGCTAGTACGTAAACATAATTTTAACGTTGTATATGTACCGAAATGACTGCCTGTTCAACGGTTTACTCGAAGTTAATAATGGTTGAGCAGAAACAGGTTGAAATAAAGAAGCGGACGATGAAGAAACGGGTTCAGTTGGCCAAAGCAGAGCATGATTGCTGTATATTGGTGTACACATTTAGATCCATTTTGTCGTTGTTTTTATCATGATATACAGTATTAATTATCCAACTGCTGTGGGATTCGAAGCTGGAACTTTCCGCACTCGTCGTCGGTAGCTCGTCACGTTCTCTCATCATCCACGGAGTCGCTTTGAGAGTCAGTACTCTTTTACGATATCTATAGTAAAAGGCAGACTTGAACGCATTCGCCACAAATCCAGACGTTGTTTTACCATCATGTAAGAAAAAGAATAAGAATCCTACCATCGCTGCACTGCTAAATATGTATTTTTCAACAAGTGTAATATGTCGATTTAGAAGAACGTATATTAAGCGAAATCTATTTCATAGTTGTAAATACTTCACATTAACGCCCTATTAAAGAAATTACATGTTCGTTGAAATATAGTTTGAAATTCGATGATTTCAACATGCAGATGAGAATATGAGAAACGTAGTTAACTTTATTCTATTCCCTTTTAAATACATTTTGTATGCAATTAACTTGGAACGGCACAGTTAAACATAATAGTTAAAAGCACGTCGCATTAACGTCCTGTCAATTAAATCAAATTTTTATTGGAATATTTGAAATTTAACGTGTTTTCAACATGCAAGGGGACCCAAAATAATAGTTAATGGCATTCAGTTAGCTTTTAATTACAAATTTTATTCCATTAAATTAGAAAGAATCCCACAAAAATAAATCTATACTTTAGTTGAAAATAACAGTTGAATCGACGTTGAACTAACATCTTATCAACAATATCAAGTCTTTGTTTAAATATGATTTAAAATTAAACGTACTTTTTTTCAATAACGGTTTATCAACGAAATAAACGAAAAATCTTCATTCAAAACATGTTGTTCACTATTGGGGTATATTTGTGTAAATGGCTTAAAGAAGCAATAGAATCAAGGAGGGGATGCTTTATTTGGATGGAGATAATATTTTTAAAATTAAATCAACACTAGTTAACATGAACATCTCCCAGAACGTTTTTCCTCAAGAGACTGGGTTGATAGGAGACACATATACTTTTATCTTAATTCACGAGAATAGGAACCCCATGTGTTAGTGTACAGAACAGTAGTCTGGTACTAAGTAGTTTTATTCACACTATTAAAATACGCTTTTTCTATACACATCTCTGAAATACTAACTTTTAGGCATCAAAACTGTACAAATATGTTCAGGAGGTGCCGTGAGTTTTTCTTTTCTTTCCGAATGGCAACTCAGCACACTTCCTTTACGATTAATTCTTACATACTTTCAACACACATTTTGTTTAGTGTGTTTGATAAACTCAGCCTCACTACTAAGAATCGCGAAGACTGCGGTTCTTTGATAGTATATCCGACACACAAACATTCATTTTTATAAAATAGATTGGAAGCACTGACAACTGAGGTGGTGAAGGATGAGAGCGCACAGAATATTTTTCTGTTGTGTATAAATAATGTTTATACCAAGTTTGGTGTTGCTACGCCAAACGTAATGGAAGCAATTTGAAAATTAGAATTTTATAGAAAATAGATTAGAAACACTGGTAACAGGGATGCTTCTTGACGGGACCCCTACATAATTTTCTGTTGTGTCGAACAATGATAATGCTAAGTTTGGTGCCAGTAGGTCTAATTGAATTGAAACAATTTGCAACACTCTCCCTCTGTACCAATCAAGAAGGTTCCTGCGTCTCTGAGATAGTCTAACCAAAATATTCCCAACGAAGCCTCAATCACAAGTCTACAGCTTATGGCCCCTGAGATTTATTTTTCCGACACGGACGGACTGAGCGCTTGAGAGGGTTTAATCGAAACGACCTGGGTTCTATCACCACTCCAGGTGACTTATTTACTGCTTTGATAGGATATCAGAACATATTATTATTATTACAATCTCACAAACTCGCTTGTTCACATCTTAGCATATTTAAAATGCATAAAAGTGATAAAAAATTGCATCACATTGTGTGTGTGAAAAGATGTAACCTATAAGAAATACAGCTTAGTTACTAAGTGCGTCTGGAAAAATAAAACGAATGCTGCTATTAACTCCCATTTCTTCCAGATTAGATATTGCTTTTTATACAGTATCACGCAGCTGTTGTATCATTTTAATTAGTCGTCGTTTATCGAACTTCAAAATTAAGTTTCAAACTAATCAATTTTCAAACTACCTTGATTTAGCTCTGTCACATAACAAACCTTTATCGATATCTGACTTAAGTTGAGGTAATGATTTTTATTTTTGTGTGTGTCTTGATATTATTATTTATATTGATTTTTGTATATTTTTATTTTCTTTTGTATTTTTATTTTTTTTAAATAAAATGCATACAAATATACAAAAATAACAAATAAATCAATAATATTTATTCTTCTTGCTTTATTATTTGACAGTCTTGTTTAAAATGCCTATTACTGCTGTATCTCGGTTCTTGTTAATAAAAAAATAAATACATTACTATATTCCCATATTTCATTTACCAGATATATCCAGCACTTGCTTTTACAATATTATCATGTACTTACCTAATTGATTATAGTACGCTAATCCAGCATCATATTATTCCTTTTACCTTATCAACCGTAAGGTACACCCTAATTATTTACAGTTCTTCCTGTGCTTTCAGAGGTGTATATTTGCATATTATGATCATTTCCGCACTCTTTGGATGAAAGGGCTCTTACTGTTGATATCGTAAGTCAATGAGCTTACGCAAAAGGCTTTCAATTCAATTCGCCATGCGTTTCTGTAGAAAAAAACATATTAACTCCGTCATTAATATTCTGTCAATTGATTTTGTGGTAGCACCTTAGTGTAGCCAATATAGAGCAGAATGACTATTTTCCAATCCCAAAGATAATCCACTCAAAAGTTTTATTGTATCAGAGTTTAACTTATAATTGAAAGCACATATGTCTGTGAAGAAAACTTTTGCAATAATATTGGTTAAAATCAAAACATTGGGAATCTGAGTGATTATTAAAGAGAATTTCTATTCTAAATCTTACTACCGAGTGGGTGTAGATCTGTTGCTAGAACGTTGGTTTAGCAATCATAAAGTCCTGGGAACGATACTAGTAGCCACCCACTCTGACTGTGGGTTTCCTAGGCTTTTCCTTCATCCACTAGGTAAATGTCTGGGTGATACCTACAAATGCCCAACATTATTTGCCCCTCTCTTTCCCGGCCCAAGCCTGAGATGCCTAATAGGCATAAATAAATTCAATTCAATTAAATGCTACTTTCCAGATTTTGTGTAGAGAAGATGGTCAACAGGATAGATCAGAAGACGTAAATCTCTTTAGATGTCGTACTTTCTACTCCATTACGCGCTTAATTTATTCACATCCCGAGAATTTAGCTTTTTCAAGTTTAAAAAGAATGGTTTAAATATTATGAATAATATTACTCAGATTTATTAAATTTACAGTTAAGTGATATGAATAATTTTGCATATTATTAACAAACTTTTTATTTCTTTTCAGGTAAAATAAATTTAATTTCCCTACAAGAGACAAAACATTAAATATCTGCGCTCTCCAAGTTGAACTATCTATACAAAGTCACAAGGCAAGTATAATTTCAAACCTATATTTAAGTGATATTGCCGTGGTACGAACTTTACAAATACTTTATTTAAAAATTCGACTTTGGAATATTGTTGTTTAGTGTTACTGATATGTGGCTGTTTTGAAACTTTTAATGCTATTGACTTTGTTGTCAATTCTTTACGTTCTCTGCAGTACGTAATTAAGTTGGAGGATTCGACAGGACTTCTTCGGTGAAATGGAGGATTGAAGAGGAGCATTCAGCTATCATACAATTCAGTATTGTATACTTATTCTTGCAATATGATGTTGGATATATCAAAAGATAAATGTGTGTCTGTAAGATTCCTTGACGACTGTTTGCGTACGACTGTTTGTATTGGGGTTAGAACTTACGACATCAGCTGTTAATGAAAACTATCATTGCCTGAGAGAATTACTGACAAGTAAGAAACCAGTACCATGTTCAATGAAGGAAATATTAGTTGAAATAGATGTTGCGTTCTCTATTATTGATAGTATATTTAATGTTAATTGGTGGCTGTATTTTAGATTCTTCACCAGTGGTGATCAAATTGAATTGAACCCAGTTTCTTACGTTGTTTTTTGTTTACTTCGGATTACCTCAACTTAAGTCAGTGATAGATTACAGCAGATATGAATATAAATTATTTACGGCTATTAGCAAAATAATATAACTATACAGCAGACTGTAAACCTACCTGGCGTATTAATATATCATCCATACATTGTTACCAAATTAGCATTGCTCTGTTCTATATGTAATCTTGTTTCGGTTACACGTGGACCCGTGGAATTTAAAAGAAATATATATTTTAAGGCCTTTAGGGTTCTGAGACTCAGGCCGGGATAAAGTAGGGGAGAGGGCTGTGGAAAGTGTACCTAGTTTGCGTATGCCCAGAACCTATTTTGTGGGTACCATCCCTGCATTTGCCTGGTGTGACTGAGGAAAAGCCCTGGAAAAGCCTCAGCCAGGATAGTCAGCCGCTGGGATCGATCCCAGAACCTCCTACAGCCCAGAACTCTACCACTGAACCACGGCCTTTTGGTGTGGATTCGTGGAGTGTTATACCTTCTTTTCCTATGTTGTCGATTGTTTCTAGCTTCCTAATGTGAGTACATGAAGTACATATAAGTGTGTTGTAAAGTAGCTACGAAACTGTTTAGAAAACAAATCCAGTAAATTATATTTTTTCCTGCAAGGTACTTTTAAACCCTGTTCGAAAATTGCTTACCTCATTAGTAGTTTGATTACTAGAAAATTAGTTCCTTCAGACATCAAAGTCACAGATGCCAATTTTCTTTAAAATGCAGTTATAAGGAATAGTTCATAATTTCAGGCATGATGTTAAAACTAAAATTGGCCAGGAAATTATAATAATTCTCATATACTAAATAACGTTGATTCCATACGTGAACTGCAAAGAAGTCATTATCAGGATCAGAATATTACAAGTAGCTCAATTCACGCAGCGGACATTAGACCTTATCATTCAAAACATTTCAAATATCAATCTTATTAGCATGTTGATGGTGAATGTGAGACAGATTCTGCCTTACTTGACGTTTGTACTTATATCTACCAGAAGTATTGGCACTTCTTGGAGGAAAAAAGTGTTCTAGCTTTCCCGACGGATTACTTAAGGAGCTTAAAAGCAATAAGCATGCACTGCAAGTGAAATTTGAATATAATAAAAAAGCAAAACTCATCTTTTACGTATAACACAAAATATGCATGTATTATGCATTAAGATCGAACTTAGCTTTGTACCACAAGTGAATATTTTGTATCATATATACTGTATTTCATTCATATTTTACTTAAAAGAAGGATACCAGCACATTAAGGTAAATTGAATATTAGAATAAATTAAATTAAATATTAATATTTCATCTTCTTCGTTTCTAAAGGAAATCACTAAAATTTTAACTCCAAACTATAAAAATCGAGAGATGTGAACACGCTCGATATAAAACTTAGCAAATATTACATGTTCCACATTTCAATCGGGAATAAAACACAATATTATTTCATGGTTTTGAGGATCAAAATGATGTTTTCAGCCAAATGTACGTAAGTAAATAATATTATTTCTGTTCTCGAAAAAATATCACTTCTGTTCTCGAAACTAGAAGGAAATGTTTAGGTGGATGTAGCGATTTTGCAGACTTTAGATATTTCGAATGTGAGTTTTGATTCTACTCATTAAAAGTATATATAATAATTAAAACACCTAATAAGGTACATTTTATTTACTTTTCAAAGATAGAAGAAGCACACACACACGAACAGAAGAAAGAGAGAGAGAAGAAAGAGAGACAGAGAGAGAGAGACAGACAGAGATGAATAGAATAAAACAGTGTTGGAGAAAATGCATAAGAGTAGGAATGATGCCGAGACGAGGCGAGACTGGCATCAGTCTCGTTCTCGTCTCGAATTTTTTAGAAAAGTGTTGGTCTTGGTCTTGTCTCGATCTGAGAATTCCGGTCTTGGTCTGCTCGAGTCTCGATACGTTAGTCTCGGTCTCGTCTCGTCTCGAGAGTCTCTAAAGACGATAGACCAAACATTTACCTTCCCTTAACTTGTTTGAAATTGGTACACAGGCTTTCCGATCTCAGTATAAGAACAAGAATATTAATATGATATTAGCATAGTTTGCTAAATTGTTAATTTGGGGTTTAGATTAGGAATAATATTCTGAATTGAAAGAAAAACATTAGAGTTTTAAAGTGATATGAAGCTCTAGTTAGGATATACAGGGTGTTCCCTTAATGTGTGCAAAAAATTTAAGGGTGAGTACCTGAGATCGAACTAAGAAAAACGTGATGAAAACGGGTGTCGAATAGTAAGTACTTTCGGAGCTATAGGCTGCCGAAACCGTGGGAAAATGAACTTCAGAGCTGATTATTTCGAATACGAAAAGGCGGAGAGTAGGCGGTTGAGAGTAAATTAGAGGAAGTCACACCCGGACTATCCAAAAATGCATGTTTGAAACTCCTACAAGCAGGGCGCATGGGATTCCCCAAAGGAAAAAGGGGATTCCCAAAAATTATTCCAAGTAAAGTAGGGTCAAAAACGGCATAAATGAGACGTCTTCTAGACAGGTAACAATAATTCGTTTACTGCATGTCCATATGTCAAGTAGATTCCGAATGCGGAGCGATTTGAAAACAATCGTGCGGGATTACATAACTGTCAGGAGTATGAGTAACAATAATTCAATGAACAGTTAAATTATGTGTCCCAGAAGAAACAGTATGTCATTTGTCAGTGGGATGGCGGTGAGTATGTGAATATCAAATGCAGCGTAAGGTAAAAGGTGACCCCGTTGGTGAGGTGGACAGTGCGCAGGGCACGATGCTTGGATGAAGAATCCCGGCTATGCCGTGGAAAGTTGTCAGCATTGAGAACTGTACAGCTTTGAACCGAAAGGCGCACGTATCATTATTAACTAATAGCACTAGAATTATAAAATTGAGGTCTAAAAGTACAAAACGTAATGTATACCCAAATGTGAAACTGAAAAGGGCAAGGAACGTTCATGTGTATTTCAAATCTAGTTGATAGAGCGTACATAACATCCTGAAAGGATATCGTCATGTGATTAGTTCTGAACTTGTAAGGTTTAATGTGATTCCTAAAACTGTTAAAATCGAAATCGAGAAAGACTGAATTGCTATGCAGACCCAACAGCAAGATTACAAATGCAGTTGGCTGTCCTTCTTAACAGAAAGAAAAACACAATAGCATAACTGCTTGGTGAAGATCAGTAGCTACGATCGCAAACATGAAATAAGCACAGGGGAGACCGTTCGTGCTTGTGTCCCGCTCAGGACGAACATAAGGTTTGCAGAATGTTCATGTATTCAGTGTTCCATAATGCAAACACCGGGGCAATACATTGAACAGAGGAACTTACCGCTACCTGTCCCATTCCATTCTACTGAAGAAAGCTCCCCGAGGGATATCATCGTACATACGTAACGATATGGAACCTTCAGATGCAGGTAAAACTAGAAACTAGTTGAAAAGATTCACTACATTTGTAAATAATCAGCTCTGAAGTTCATTTTCCCACGGTTTCGGCAGCCTATAGCTCCGAAAGTACTTAATATTCGACACCCGTTTTTATCACGTTTTTCTTAGTTCGTTCTCAGGTACTCACCCTTAAATTTTTTGCACGCATTAAGGGAACACCCTGTATAGAATACGAACAAATGAAAGAGATGAAAATATTTCTAGTATTGAAACAGATTCATGTTATACCACAAACTGCGAAATTGATATACGTAACATTTAAGTTTTGCTATTTCTAAATTATATTTAAATTGACTGAATAACTGTTACGTTAAAAAATATACATTTTAGTCAAAATTTCCTACCTAATAGACTTATAGAAATAAATGAACGTACACTGTTAAATATTTTCCTGATAAAAGCTAGTTAGCCATAGCTACGTGGGAATTTTCAGTAATATGGCTAATAAAAGGCATCCATCATACAGGTCTCAGGAATGTTGCGAGCAAAACAAAAACAAAAAGTCTAAAGATTTGAACAGGGTTCTTTAGTTAAAAATCCAACACCGTAAAAAATGGAGAAAGAACGTTCATCCAAAAAAATGGAGGCAGTTGAGCTGCCTCCATTTTTTGGATTAACTTTCATTCACCCAGTTTTCGGTTGAACGTTTCACTCTCTGTAAAATTTCAAAATGCACATATATGTCTTTTCCAACGTATTTCACTGAAGCAGAACATTTTTTGAAAGTAGAAAAGAAGAAAATGTAATGTTTCTTCAAAATTTAAAATTAAAAGAAAAAATATCAGGTAGTCGGGTTTCGATCCAGGGTCCACTAGCACACTGATCAGATGCTCTCGCCATTTTTTTAATATGTATTTATTTTCAAGCATCTAACTACTACAAAAAATCTAGAAATGAACAATAAATAAACAGGGGAAGAACAGAAAACTACAAAAGGTCCACTCCAAAAGAAAATCACTTCACGCTAACGAACCAAACAAAAAGAGATTTCATTTTAGTATACTGCATTTATATAACAGGCGTAGCTACTGTATTTATTTTTCTTTGGAAGATTTTCATAACGCATATGTATTTGAGCGAGATACTGTACAACTATGCTCATATCACGTTCTATTAATAACATATACAAGGTTTGAGCGGTAAACCACATCAGAAAACGTCTTTTTGTGTTAGGAAAATATGAAAATGCTGGAAATTCCAGTAGATTATATAGCTGAGTTTCACTTACTTGAGTTTTCGTTATCCGTTTAAAAATACTCCTATATTTAATCCAAACGTTATTACCACTGACCCAAGAAATTAGGCGATGTTGAAGAGTGTCAATATTGTTACATAATGAACACAAGGGATTTATATTGAATTATATCTGGTATAAGTTGGATTTATTCGGATATGTATAGTAGATTAATTGATATAATAGGGTGTGTAATGTTGTTTGGGCTTCCCATTGAAGCCCGAGTTTCCAGATTTCACCCACTCGACCACGGAAGACGGATTAGAACATAAAAAGAAACCAGATCCCAAGATCTCAACTAACAAAAGAATTTCTCTTCCAAAACGGCTTAATACGCAACCTGTTGGTGGAGTGAGAGAAATGCTAGACGGCTTAATACGCAACCTGTTGGTGGAGTGAGAGAAATGCTAGAGAACTCAGTAATACACTTCAGATACGCACACACAAGTGCATTGAAAGGCGACCTTGAATTCTGTTCATCAAATGATGGAGCCGAGGCAAAGAAATTATTTTCTATAAATTTATTAGGAAACGAAATAATGGTTGTGTATGATACAATATAATACAAGTGCAAAAAGAAAAAAATGACTTGCATCGCAAGACAAAAACAGATATTGAATGGGTAGCTTCTCGTGCTTCCAACTAGATAATTGATTGAACGGGTAGCCTAACTGACTCCCAGCTTGAAAACAAATCAACGGGTAGCTACACGTGCTCCCAAATTTTACACTACTTTTCTCGATTCTGTGAAACACAAAAACATCACTCGCGAAAAGAATACAATCATACACTAAAAAATTATACGGGTTGTACATACAAAAAATACTAAATTCTAACAGATGCACATACAAAATACCAGGGACCCAATTCGTGGCCTGCCGTGTGAGTTTCCTGACTGAGATTCCAATTTGTCCACACAGGCGATTCGAGAAATGAAGGAGCAGGAAAACTACCAGACTAATCCATAATAAATCAAAACAAGCTTTCCGACTTCCTTCAGTCTCGAATTGGAATTCCTCTGAATAAAATGCTAGCTCCTCACACATCCAGCTCACGTTTCGATCCAATCATATACGGTGAACAATCAGTTACATAACATGTGTATTACACACCTACGATAGCGACGAACTGAAGCTTGAGCTTCAGCCATTATCACCGAAACCCTTGGAGATATCTGATTGGCTTATTCCACGCCCAATCAGATCAAAGCATTTCAAAATAGAACATTTCATATTCACTACAGCAAAACATGTACAAAAAATCACCAGATTTGGGTAAAAACTCACAAAAAAATTAGGTAGAAAAAAACACCAAATCACACTTCATATCATTACAGGTGTGAAGTGGAGGTTCAATCAATAATTCGGATAGATTTTGCCATATTAGATTCCAATTGTCATAGTTAGGGGACTTAGTTTCTTGTTTATTTTGTATATTTTATTTTTGAAAAAGGTAATTATATAAGCATTTTAATTTCATTTGCTCAAGAGGAATTTTACCTTCCAGGGCGTAGGCTATTTCAATAAAAGTATCGTTTAGATAATGACTTTTCATTTTCCAGGGATTGATATTTAAGGGCAACTCAAGATTAATTTAATGTAGTACGTTAAGAATAGATTGCTGCGCGAAGGTGGCATTTTCAGAGCATAAAATATCAATCGTGCGATGGAGACGTAATGCATTACCCTGTATTTGCAAATGTTTGAGATTTAAGCCCCCTTTATGAAGGGGTAGCAAAAGGTTAGTACGTATAGTTCTCAATGGATAATTTCTCCATATAAAATAGCCTATAAACTTTGATATTTGAGCATATGCTTTTTGCGACATAGGAAAAATCTGCAGAAAATAAGTCCATTTGCTCATGATGTAACAATTTACAAAGCGCACTCTTGATATTAAGAGATCAAAACAATTCTCAAATTTATTGAGTTGGAATACAGTATTACCAATAAGGCGCTGTTTATTATGTTTTATAGTGTCTTTAGTGTTAGGATACATTTCAATGCCGAACATATTAAGACGAGAAACAGTTTTCCCCTCTTTACGGTATATATTGCTATGTTGTGCGGAGATCGGGAGTATTTTAGTTTTTGATTGGTTGAGTTTGAGGCCAGTACTTTGGCCATATGTACAGATTATTTCAGTTATTTTCTTGATTTCATTAGCTTCTGTTGCATAGTGTGCTAAATCATCGATTATGACATTACTTTGAAATATTGGCCATGACAGGATATTCCTTTAATTGAAATTTCTATTTGATTAACTATTGGGGTTAGCAATAGAGAAAAAAGTTGACTGCTAACAGGATTGCCTTGCTCAAATCCATTATGCATCGGAATAGTACTCATTCTTTGCTGATTGATGTGTAATATCAGTTGCCGTTGTTTTTGAATACTATACATAATATTTACGAAAAAGGGGCGATATTTATATTTATTAAGTAAGTGACATAAGCTGTCAAGTCTAACAGAGTCAAAAGCTTGATGACACTTTTCTCAGAGAGAGTGCTCGCGCGGTGAACGACTTCACGAAAGCTGGCTAACATAAATGCTGTGTCTGGCGTTCCCCGTAATCCCCCTTGATTAGGATTCAATATATAAGGGAGAGAAACTTGTAAGCGATTAGAGAATACTTTATATAGAATCTTGGTGTCACTATTTAATAGCGACAACATACGATACCTATTAGCAGTATTACCAGCTGCTTTTTTTGTATCAATATTCCTTTTATTTCAACAAATTGTTTTGGAATATTACAATGATTCCACATTTCATTATAAACCTCCGTAAGAATAGGAATTAAAACTTCCTGGAGAGAAACATACCACGGAGATGACACCCCATCCACCCCAGGGGAGGATGAGCGTTTGAGAGAATTTATAGCAAGTTTGACTTCTTCAGTAGTAATTTTTTGTTCTAATTTTTGTGAAATACGAAACGGTAAACTGAGGAGATTTTTAAAAGAGTTACTATCAAAGGTCTTGTCTGTTTGTTTAAAACAATATAAGTAATGCTGATAGATAGCGGGAAAGATAGCTTTTCCTGTGTGAGTTATACCGTTATGATCTTCAAATTGAGTGATCACTTTTTGTTTACCACGCTTTCGTTCGTTTATTACATTTAAATGCTTAACAGGTTCATTAATTCCAATATATGGAAGCTTACTTCTTACTGGATATCCATTAGATTTTTTCTTTTGGATATTACATAATAGGGTTTTAACTCTTTGGATAGGTATATAGACATTTTCACCTTGTACGGTTTTCATGTGATATTGTTTAAGTATATTATAATCCGAACAAAAACACCAGAGGTGCAAAAAGTGGAGCCAAGTTCTTTGGCCCTAAAAAGGTGTGAAATGGGAGACGGATGAGCCAAGTTCCTT
>JAGDQP010017221.1:0-38986 GCA_022664845.1 Lepisma saccharinum | reverse complement strand
CCGAAGTCAAGCAGCTCTGGGTCTGGTCGGTGTTTGGATGGGTGACCATTTCAGCACTCCAGATGGTGTTGCCTGTGCGGCGTCCACCCAGCGTCGTGAGGCCAACTGGGGAGCTACCTAAATAAAAAGGTAGCGATCACAGTTGAGGGCTTCGGCTCCCCTCTCCCAACACGTCTGGTCAGCGTGGGAGCAATAGACCACCTCCTCCCTCCGGGAGAGGCCTCATCCACTAGTGGATTGAATATGGCTGTGTATTATTATTATAATATATATATATACAAGGGTTGGACAAAAAAATCTAAAACGTTTGAAAAAATGTTAAAAACATACCTAGTATGGTGTGGGGCCTCCTTTTGCGTCCAAAACAGCTTGGATCCGACGTGGAATGGACGTATACAGCTCCTGAATCGTGGTGTGTGGAATGTTGTACCATTCTTCCTCCAAAACATGCTCCAGTTCCTTAAGGGATGATGGTGGAGGGTAATGAGACCGAACACGCCTTTCTAACACAGACTACAATGGCTCAATGATGTTCAGATCTGGTGATTGTGGGACCCAGGGGAGGTGTGATAGCTCCTGGTCATGCTCCTCAAACCATGATTGCTCCGTTTTTGCAGCGTGACAGGGTGCCAAATCATCTTGGTAGATGCCATCACCATCCGGGAACAATGTGTGGACCATGGGTAGAACCTGGTCCCCCAAAATGGCCTCATACGCCTTAGCATTCATCATTCCATGCAGGGCTATGATGGGACCTGCAGAAAACCACGATATCACTGCCCATACTGTAACAGAACCACCCCCATGCTTTACAGTTGGGCGCAGACAGTCTGAATCGTAGGCCTGCGACGGTGTTCTCCATACGTAAACACGACCGGTTGTTGGAAACAAGGTGTAGGTCGATTCATCGGAATACATTACGTGTTTCCACTGATCAAGCGTCCACTCCTTGTGGTCCTTGCACCACTGGATACGCCGCTTCGCATTTACTGCTGTGACCAGAGGTTTGGCGATCGTGGCCCTGCCATGAATTTTCATTTTATGAAGTTCCCGTCGCACTGTTTTCGATGAAACCGGGTTCTGTAGGCCGGAATTGAGTTCAGACGTAATTTTCATTGCAGTGGTCTGCTTTTTAGCTGCTACAATCCGTTTTAATGCTCTCCTGTCCCTATCGGACAGGATTGTCTTTCGACCACTGTTGTGCTTTGCAGACGTTGTTTGCATATGCATTGTGTATGCCCTCGTGACATTGGACACAGTGCCTGTCGATACCCCCACAATGGTCGCCACTGTTGTCACTGACGCTCCAACCAGACGGGCACCAACGATCATGCCTCTTTGGAAGTCTGTCAGGTCGCCCATTTTACCGCACCACTTGCACACCACGACACTCACAAGTGAACTGGGTACTGCTGACGGAAGAGGAAGGTCCACATGACACATTGAAAACAAAACACGATCGGCAACCGCAACACGTGGTGTACAATAGCGGGCCACACTTACATGTCCTGTATGACGTGTTTTTAGATTTTTTGTCCAACCCCTATATATATATATATATATATATATATATATATATATATGTGTGTGTGTGTGTGTGTGTGTGTGTGTGTGTGTGTGTATGTGTCTGTGTGTGTCAAATATATTTATTTATGTTTGTTTCACAATCTAAGAAGAAGAGTTCTGTTCAATGTCGGTGTTCAGTAGCGTAGCCAGAAATTTCCCAAGGGAGGGGATATCTAGGAAATCATATCCGTGGCAGCTATGCAACCCAACACAACAGATTTCTTAAAAATAATATATTTCGGAGCCCTTTTTCTATAATTTTAAAACAGCAATTATTGTGCGCAGTAATGATTCTAATACAAATTTAGCCATATCTGAAACATGGATTTTGTCAAGGGCAAAGAGTTTCTTGATCAACATTTACTGATGCTTACACGCACACCTTAATGACAGTTTTCTTTTGTAAAACAACCAGTCCGTTCACCCACATTTGAAAGTTCTAATTTTTCAAAGATATACGCATTTATTTATTACAGAATATAAAATATAATCTTTGGCGTAGATATAGGTCAGTTTGGAAATCTCATATGCTTCCATTGCACTTTTATTAGTTTCGCTTTCGAAAATTACAATTAGTGTAGAATATTTTCTATACAAAGAAAATTTAAAATACTACTAACTGTGGGCGTTTTGTTTTCGTGTTCAGTTTCTTCATTTTAAAGTCTCAAATAACACTTTTGTAATATCATTTCTGATAGCTGATTTATGTAGCTACTGTATTACACGACAAACTTCTGGAGGTGATTCCTCACATCAAAATAGAACGAAAGTTCCTCTTTCAGATTTTTAAAATGTGTAAACCTATTCTATTTAAAATGCAGATTTCAAAATTTCGTAATGAGAGAGCGAGATTCCTTAAAGGAAGTAGGGGATTCCGCAATATTTCTGAAGTAGAGGTAGGTCGAGATGAGGATGAATTAAGTCTTACCGTGTAAGTAAAGATGGCACATGTCATCTCTTGCATCCAATCGAGCAATGGTTTTCAAATTACTTTATAACAAATGAATAAAACGTTCGATGAAATTATGCAATTCCTACTCCTGCTTGTTATGCACCCACGCATTTCTTTCTCTCAGAAAATCGTTCGGTGTACGGAATTAACTTGAGATATCGGCTTGGCGCAAACAAATTATTGTTTCCTGATAAAAACCGTCTCATTCATGCGCATTTTGACCCATCTTTACTTTAGAGAATTTCTGGGAATCCCCTACCTAACTCCTTTGAGGAATCCTTTGCGCGTCCATTCTGGATTTTTGAAATATGCATTGTGGGATAGTGCAGATTTAAAGTCTTTGACGGAACCTTGGCACATCAGCCCTACTTTTCGTGATGTTAGATTTATGAAGCTCTGAAGTTCATTTTCCCATGCTTTCGGGACCCTGTATAGCTTCAAAACTATACACATTTTGAAAATTTGTCTGAGGAACTTTCGTCTTGTATTGGTGTGAGGAATCACCTCCACAAGTCTGTCTGTGCAATTTTAAAAGACGTTGTATTTGTTAATTAATTTCATATCCAGATCCTCTTTGAACCTCCCTCAAACCCATGAAAACCCTCAGAAAAGTGCGGGGTACATGTGTGAAAGAGCAAGTATAATACTGTAATTAAATCTTATTTTCTGTATTTTTGTAAATATTTTCATAGAGTCTTCCAAACTTAAATATACCGCCACTTGGTTTGTCTTCCTTTAGACAATTTGCTTTAGCTCTTTCAAACTTTATAACAGTATCTTTGGCATTATTCATAGCTTCAATAAATGAAGGTGTTCCTTTTGTAAGAATGTGTACAATCGTAGCGAAATACTAATTTAATGGAATAAAGATAACAAATAAATTTTAAATGTATTAAATCCATTACCTGCTTGGGAAATTGTTCAATAAAAACATTTGGATAACTGCTTCGAGCATAAATTAGGTTAATTCTTTAAAATCATGTCTTGTGTTATACTTTTATATCAGTCTTCTCATACTTAAAAAAAAAAGTTAGAGGCGAACCATTTGCACTCTACATAATCCCACAAAAAATGTTTTCCCTAAGCGGACATAAAATATAAGTGTTCCAATTGATCTTAAATAAGCTGGCCGAGTCGCCGAGCGGTCTGTGGCGGTAGACCACAGGCTCGAAAGTCCCGGGTTCGAGTCCAGGCAGGGGCATGGGTGTGGATTTTAACAGCTAAAGGCGAATCGTGACGGGCCGAAGTCCAAAGTTACTAGACTGGGCCATATAAAAAAATATAATAAAATGATCTTAAACAATTCAATATCAGTATAATATGAATGGTCTTAAATACTCCCACATTGAGTGAATGTGTTGCACTTGCACAATATACATAAATCACAGCAGGGTATTACGGTATGTCTTGAATATTTTTATATTTCGTAGCAAACTGCTACCTCCATCATATTCTTAATAAAATAAGATCTCGTAATTAACACCAAATTTATCAGATTTGATGAATTATTTTCGCTAAATCCCGATATTGTTTCATCATAACTTCCCTAACCAACACCACGTTAGGGGAAGATCTGCAGATTGTTACTGAGTCACGTGAATAAACTTATTATTATTTTTTTTAAGAAATCACATATTATACTCATCATTGACGTAATTAACAACAAAGCTTTCCCATGTATGAGATATTAAAAATTTCATCCACTAATACAGAAAATCATTTAGCTGCATTTAGTTAGTAAAAAAAATCCTTAATTGAAACTTGATCGCAAATGTCGATAATTGATTTTCTCAACTCTTCTTCCCTTATAGCCGACCGAGGTAGTCGTGTGGTCTGAGGCGTTAGGTAAACGTTTCCAAGGTTGGGGGTTTGAATGCTACCTGGGACATGGATGTTTGTGAAATTTAACAAGCGTTGACCTGGTATAATCGTGACGGACCGAAGTCAAAAGTTACTAAAATGGTCCATAGAAAATTAAATTTACCAAAATTTTATCTTCTCCGTAATGATCTGAAAGATCACATTAGATCTTACAACCGAAACTTTTCAATGTGTGTAATTTTAATTTATAATTTATAATGTAATGAGGACGTCTTTTAAAGTTATTTCTTCTCTACGTAGAAAGTAACCCCTTCACCCATAGATTTAAAATGTTTTATATTCAAAATTTTCTTCGTTCTACCCTCATTGGGACTTTCAGTACAAAAATTACTACATTCTTCATTACTGTCTAGAAATGGTCTTTTTTTTCTTACTGGCGCTATCGATATGATTGTCAAAGAATTTTTATTTTACTGGCAGTCCTAAAGGTTATTTACCACATCTACTTAATGTGAAACTACAACGCAGAATGTACAATACGACCCTTGTCTGTTTATGAATAAACTTACAATTATATCGGAACGGACGTAAGCTATAGTGCTGTTACCACCCTTACAATTAATTTTATATTTTAACTAACAATTATGTTTCCAAACCTAGCTTTTTTTCTTCTAGAAATACTCTTCTTCCAAGTTCATAAAGGTAGAGTCAGGAGGGGGGGATATATTTCCTCCCTTACCTACGCCACTGTCGGTATTACAGGACGAGAATGAAGTTGTTCTAAGTTTTCTTCCAGTTCCAGGAAGTTAATGTGGATGCAAAATGCCCAGAGCCTTTTCTTATTGCACAGATAACATGAAGATCCGAGTAAATTAGGCTACGGTAAGTGCGCTTATCTATAAATTTAGAAACAGATTGATTTTGTATTAGTAATTTCGTAACTAACAGTAATTTTGTATTGCTATGAAAAATAACAATAGAGTCAACTGTAGCTATTATGAAAGAATAAAAAAATGTATATATAAACTTTTGTCATAACTTTGTCCTTAATCAAGACAGCGTTGACAAAAAAATATGCGCAATTCTTTTGACGGGTGCTTCTTCTATATTTGTACATGTCAAACATGAGCAGAAATGGAGAGAAATAATAAATGCGTGTTTTACAATACCCTCATACTTGAGGCTATTATGAAACACTTTTAGGGCTGTTGCAAAAACGCCATAGTAGCGAAAGTATCATAAACAACAAAAAATCATGAAATTACTATGAAACACTATAAGCTTTAAACTATCGCCTGCAGTTTCTGATTTACTGAAGTGTTATTAACATACTAAGGACAGCTTCTAAGGACGGGACCTTCAAGTTTTGATTTTTCCACACATCGACAATTTTAGGCGGATCCTCCTGAAGACGTGGAGACGTATGTATTAACTCATTTTGCACTGTTCATACTGCAATAGTGGTGGAAGTCACAAAGGTTTGTTGTAAGCAGAACATATTTTACTGAAGATTATTACATATGTAAATTTCCTATAAGTAGATAGGGATCCACTCCGTTCTATGGACCTCGGCAGGAATGAATCCATGACTAGGCACACAGAAAGCGAGCGTGCAGTAGTTCCTGAATGAGCGTGCAGTAGTACGTAAACACATAAGATAAAAATAGACTACATCAAATATAATTATAAAGAAATTTAATTTTATTTATAGCCTTTAGGCATATAATTAAGAAAGGAGTGTAACTACTCTGTTACGCACATTTTCATTTTAGTGCATGGAAGACTGTATGAAAATATCTAAAATCGATAGGGATCGAATTGCTGCATGATGAATGTTGATAAGATCAGATAAAATGAACTGTATGGGCGGTAACAGCACTATAGCTTGCGCCCTTCCCGGACGAATGTACAGACTAACTAACTAACTAACTCTATGACTTATGGAACTCGCTAGTTCATCGCCGCTTTAACAACCGTTCGCCATTGGATTCTACCGTACAGTACGTGGAGTCTCCTCCATTCTCCAGTCATCTCGTCCCGTATATCTTTCTCAAAACCTAATTTTCAAAACACACGTAATTTATGTTCATCTGCTAGGGTTGTACTCCAACTTTCGCAACCGTAAAGTATTACGTACAGAATAACCGTTCTACATATTTTCAATTTCAACTTTCTTGATATTAATCGCGAGGTTAGAAGTTCTGAATCTAGAGTCTGAGATCTAGACTGAATAGAAACATCCGTTGCCCGATACTAAACGACTTTTCATTTCTTCGGTGACCTCATTTCTGCTTGTTACGTATATTCACAAGTATTTAAATTTGTTTACTTCCTCTATGACCTCATCTCTAATTCTTATATTTTTATTTCCTTCATTCCCTGTGTTTCGGCTTGTTATCATGTATTTTGTTTTATCTAGTTTACCTGTAGACCTATCTCATCGCCCGCTACTACTAAGACATCGGTGTTGCTTTTAGTTATGAGCAAAAGCAACACCAAGACCGTAGCGGTCTTGGTCTTGGTCTTGGTCTTCCACTGGTATCCCTGGTCTTGGTCTTGCTTTTGCATGCAAGAGTCTTGCAAGTCTTGCTTTTAAAAAATTTATACGTTTCATACGTAAATTTGTTTATTGTTTCTTTCTTTCTTTGACATTTGAAACGCATAGAAAAGTCAAGTAAAACATACAATTATTCATACAAGTCACATATTAAAATCTGATATCTTACAACCAGCTAGTATAATCAGCGTAACCTTTAATGTAAATTTCTTAAAGTGTCTTCTATTTCAAGAAAATTATAATCTCCAGCTTCCTTCAATACTTTTTTAAGTTGAAGTTTATATTGTGAGATATTGAGAGATCTTACACTATCCGGCAATAAGTTGTACATTTTTATTCCAACCTTTATATAGCTATTAGACGTTTTCGTTAGTCTAAGCCTAGGTATATTTAGATTCTTGGAATATCTAGTGTTATATTGATGAATGTCTGCTCTTAAATTATAGTGTGCGATATTGCTTCTTATATAAACAAGGCATTGAAACACATACATACAAGATAAAGTCAATTTTTAAGTGTTTGAATGCATCTCTACAGGATTCTCTCGGATTCAAACCTACAATACATCTTACAGCAGCCTTTTGTACTTTAAAAGCTTCATCTACATTGGATGCATTGCCCCAAAATAATAGACCATAAGAGAGTTTAGAGTGTACATAAGCATAATATGAATACAACAGGTAATTATAAGGTACCAAAAACTTAAGTCGTCTTAACAAGTATAGGTTTTTTGTTAAGTCCTTACAAAGACTCTCAATATGATAGGACCATACTAATTTTGAGTCCAAATAAAGCCCAAGCAATTTACCACTTTTAAATTTTACACCGGATATAGGGAATAGTAAAAGCTATGCGTATCATTTCCTGCCTTAATGCGTCAATAGTAACGGAAATATGTTTTAATGTATTGTTTATCTTCATGCAAGTGTACAGAATAGAACTACCGAAGTTCAATTTCGCTTTAATTTGAACAACATCACTAACATTTTATTATTTTACTTTTAGTTTACTTACTGTTTTAGGCAGATAATTATGTTTCGTAAGCTCTGACAGAATGCAATCATGGGTTATCGAAAATGATGTCCAAAATAATTTAGACACTGAAGTTCTTACTTGTAACAGTCCATAGAATTGTGCTCTCTGACATCTTCTAGTCACTGTTCCAATCATTTACCATTCTCCGTGCTCCAGGTAAGTTCCAAGGGAAGACCAAACATGCACGGATATTGTGTTTAACTAAAACTTACAACGGAACTATTTTTGCTGTTGAGCGAGATTTTACTTCGGACCTTATTTGAAGCATATAGATAGCGAAAATAACACGGATAGACTCGCACTCTGTCATATATTTGTGTCCCGAATAAGTCGAGTCGCGTAATTTGAGCGACTTTTAAGCAGTATAAAATCAACCTTAAAGGTGAAACTTTGTATGAACTAAATAAGTTATCAGATGCATTTCCGTAGGTACTTTTACGTGTAGAACACAATTCTCACCATGAAAATGTTTGCAAATTGAATGTTTTTTATACAAACTCCAGTTTATGGTCAAAAATAAAAAAAATCCATAAAGTAATGTCGTAAAGGAACAACAATACAACTGTGGGAAAGGGGAAGGGCAGGCAGGGGATTATGATAACATAAAAATAATGGTTTCTAATATCTTTTGGGGGGCCTGGGGGGCTTGTAATCGTTAAACCACTGATCGACTACACGGTTATTTAATGCGAAAATTTTAAATAATACAATTTGAATTTTTACTTTCGTACGTACATTTCTTCATCCCCTCTCCTCTTTGGTGTGTAATTCAGGAACATAATTGCAACACTCTCGCTTCTCCTGCGCTCTCTTCGTTTACGTACATTTACAATACCCCTTACCATACAAACATTATCATAACCATATTACAAACTACAATTATAATTAACAATTAGAACAGTAAACATTTTTCAAAATACTTACCAAAATAAATTCTCGTCTGTCATGTCACATCTTGTATTTGTTTCGAACATCTTATTTAACATACACGCTTACTAATATTTTTTTGAAAGTTAACTATTTTAAATGACAGTGGTAAGCACGAGAAAACGCAACTGATTTAATTATTTTTATAAATATTCGAAACTGAACTTTAGAATGAAACAGTTAAACAATAATACTAATTATAGTGAACTAATAAGTTCTAAATATGAAAATAAGCATTGTAAATTGTTTTTCAATTTAAACAGATGTCACTTTCTTTGATTTTTCATTAAAAAGTGATTCAATCAATTTGTTCTCCATCATTTCACGTTTTCATCTTTCATTTAAAGATAAATGTAAACAAATATTAAGTCCCTTATTATTATTTAGGTTTTTAAAGTTCAACAAACGAATTCTAATTTTACTTATAATTACAACATATTTATTACAAACTTTATAATTGTAATATTTTTTTTACTATCTATCCTTTTTACTAACTTTAAGAACGCAAGGGAGCCCCCAGGCCTTGCCGAGGTCGCCAAATTGCAAAACCGCTGGGCATTGGAACGATTTTGCTACGCATCTCCATGAGGAGCACTCGCTTTTTTGCTATGCACGTCCAGCGCTTCGCTTCTTTCTTAAAAACCTTGTAGTCGATCAGTGGTTTAACGATTGCAAGCGCCCTAGGCCCCAAAAGGTATTAGAAACCATTATTTTTAATGTATTTATATTAACCTTCCCCCCTCTTCCCCTTTCTTACAGTTGTATTGTAGTTTCTTTACGGCATTACTTTCTATGGAATTTTGTTCATTTTCGATCATAAACTGGAGTTCGTATAAAAAACGTTTAATTTGCGAACATTTTCATGGTGAAATTTGTGTTCTATACGTAAAAGTACCTTCGAAAATACATCTGATAATTCATTTAGTTAATATAAAGTTTCACTTTCAAGGTTGATTTTACTGCTTAAAAGTCGCTCAAACTACACGACTCGACTTATTCGGGACACAAATATATGACAAAGTGCGAGTCTATGCGTGTTATTTTCGTTATCTATATGCTTCAAATAAGGTCGAAAAACATATCCGAAGTCAAAACTCGCTGAACAGCAGAAAGGGTTCCCTTGTTAGTGTTGTTGTTTTCGTCTAAGAAGCACTCATGTCCAGAAACCCAGATAATTGACAATAATGAGACTAGTCATGGCTCAAGCGAGCTCTGGCAGAAGAGTGATAGAAAGTATAATTACTTACAAATTTGAATTTCTTTAAGCCTAACAGGCATCTATGGCCTAAGGCTTGGGGCAACAATGGGGAAGTTAGCGGCCAGGGCTTTGAGTTAAGGTACCATCCCAGCATTCGCCTGGTGAGGCTGAGGAAAACTCTAAAAAACCTCGTCGTGGGATTCCATCCACGGGCCTTCCGAATGCGGCGCCAGCGCTCTATCAACTCACCTACGGCAGTTCGGTAAAATTACTTACGAGTTTGTATACCAATACTTTTCTGTTTAACAAATGTATCAAAGTAAAAATGCTGAAATTTGAAGTATTTCTGTGCTCAATACAAGCCCACACGCCTGTTACCTCTAGCTTACTCTAAAGTAACTTTTGCGTTGCATCCAAAACCATAGCCCACATCTAGTAATATTCCTCCCGACTTTATCTACAAGTGACAAATAATTACCAAGTATACTGTAAAAACTGTTGTTTTATTCAGACTCAATTCTCCGTAGCATAACACATAAAACAGAACTCAGTTTTCAATAACACATATCAACAGACATTTCATAAAATCGACTAGTAGCTTAGAACACAAAGACTTGATTACACAAATCAGTACAGACTCCGAACTGACCATAATCCACCTTTATCTGAATCAATAGATCATACCACGACAAACCTAACATCAGAAAACCCAGAACATCAGACTTCCTTTTGCCCTTTATCCAAATTATCCTTGAGGGGAATGTAAAGCCAAGATCTCCAACAAAAGATGGCAGCACTATCTCCGTGTATGTCTAATGTATTTTTATCGTTGCACGAAATTTCAATGCTGCTCCTACAAATTCAATCCTAGAGAGTTCAGACTTTCAGGGAAGAAAGTTCATAAGTAATTCAAGAGTTCTATCCGTGCCGATTTCTCATTTTCTATCTTGTTCATTGTTGAAATCGTTTCATTGTTGTTATGCCTATAACAATGAATCTCTTTCAATAATGAACAAGAAAAACAAATAAAATATTTTGGGCCAAATCAGAAATACCCCTTGCCACTGTATCATTCGACAATGGAATCTTTGATAATTTCTGATCTTCTTCGGGGTTGCTCATTGTTGACTCTATATCATGTGCAAAAGGAAGAATCAAATCTTGTTGGATAGTATGTGGTTTGCCCTTTTTTGGCAATTCTCAGAGGCACTTGATATGATGCCTGAAGTGCTTTTTGACTTACAATAATCATGTGGATGATGATTAACTTCTGCTTTTGAAGTACAGAGAGTTTGCGTTGGAAAAATTCGAGCGGTTTATCTTTCACCGAAGGATGTTTAGATTGCAGGTATCGTAATATCTTGAAAGGCTTCATACTTTCAGCAGACAACAATTCATTACACAGCACACACTGCGGATGATTTCCAAGTACCATGAAAAAAACAACTCAAGTACGATTCATCGTATCTACTGACCTTCTGTCTTTGTGATGGTTCTCCATCTGCGGAACGAGAAGTTCCAGGTCTTTTAAGGATTTTGTACATTTTGATTTTTCATTAATGGCACAGAATTCAAATCTTGACGCTACATAGTATCACAAGCCAACCGAGAACACCGCAATGCCCGTGTATTAGTTATATTTGTGCACACAAAAATGGCGACGAAAACGAAACGGCTTGCAACTGAATGAACTCAATGATAGGTGTCATTACATTTGAACTAATGTTGAAAGCGTAACGTCAACAGATGAAATTATTGTGCAAAATTTAAAGTCTTACTAACGAACTCATCTAAGAAGATATTTGTAACAAAAAATGGATCATATCTATAGACGGACTCCGTGGGGGTCGCTGGCAAGATGATGTGATAAAATGAGGGTTGTGGTAGGAAGTAGGTTGAGAGCCACTGGTCTGCACAGAAAAGTTAAAGCCACTTTAATAAAATTATGCATTACCTGGTACTCTCCTTTGCACGAGGATTCCATTCGTCACTAGGAGCTACTAAGTCAACTTTGAAATATTGAACTGTTACGTGATGGAAATATTCGAAAGGCTGTGAGTTCTATTAACTTAAATGTAATACAAAAATTGACTAGAGACTTACAGAGTATAACTTATTGCCATTGATATGTCCTTCTTACTTACATTAGATATCCAGACGGTATACACCCAACAACACTTAAAACAGGCATTACCATTAGTCACACAATTTTTTGTTGTGTAGGAACAGCAGTGAAAGTTCCTAAACAAAACAGAAGGAGAAATGAAAAAGGAGCAGAAAGAAGAACTTTTATGAAGTACCATAATTGGTATTACAATAAATAATATTGAAGAAGAAACTTTTACGGAAGTTTTACAGCCGAAACTCCAGTTGTTTTACAATTGACTCCTTTTGGACATACTTATTAGTTCATGGAAAATACAGCCAATTGAAACGTCTTTCCTCTTAAATATTTTGCTTTAATATGTTTTGTAATAACCCCGGTTGACTCTACTTTAATATCCCTACTTCCAGCAATATTTACTTCATTACAGAATTTAAAGCGTATTTCTAATCTTAAAACTAAAGTAAAATGTAATAAATGTTAAAGCGCGTATGTGCGTGTGAATTAAATGATTCTTGTTGATGCAGATGTCACGAGCAATGTGCTGAAATCACGTGATTACGTAGTCCGCTCTGTCATGCATTTTGTCTGACATACACCTTTGTTGCTTTCAAGGATTTCTGTAAGAAATCTTCATGACTCACATTGTCATGAAGTTAGTTTAGCCTAATAATACGGCCTACCTGACGACCATGAAACTATCCAAGAGTCCTGATCCGCATACGAGTATCTATGGAGCGTGAAGGTCGCGCCTTGTTATGTAATTGCGTTTTCCAAGTGGGAACAATAGAAAATCACGTGGTGTAATTGTACGAAGAAGATCGCGACCCGTCAGGAAATGAAAAATTTTGTTGTCTTTCATTTAAAAAACTTTACTTCTCTTAAGAAAGTTCCTCGGTGACAACCTAACTAGAGTTTATTTCTATATCTTCTTTCTGACTTATTTCAAAAACTAATATTGAGAAAAATCATTCAAATTTTCTCTCTGCTTGGTAATCATGTACAATCAACAACACATGGCTATAAACAAAATTATTTTGTTTTCGTGTTGAATTGCATAACGCACTTCGTCATTTTTACCAGAAAGAATATTGTTTTTTAGTAATATAATAATTACATTCTTTTACAGATATCTTTAATACAAATGTCAGCCAGTGTCGTCTCGTGTCCTTGATAGGCGGTAGTTCACAACCAGTGATTCCGCCCGACTCCGCTTTCGGGGTGTCACCCCCACAAAAAAAACTCGAGTGTACCCCAACTATAAATTTTACGCTAAAACCAAGGATGTTCTAATAGAGGATTTGCCATTTCCTCAAGAACATGAAGCCAAACGTCACAGCTAAGTGCCGCCCAGTTAGTCCCCTTACTCCAATCAAAGACATTGTTTTCGGCTAATGGCTGGAAGCTCTCTAGTTGTCTGCTAACCAATCAGCTGCGTCGCCTTGGTCGACGCTCAAATGTGTTTTTGGCTTCACACTCTCGCTGGACATGAGATAGCTATAAGTCAATTTTCTGATAGAACATCCTTGGGTAAAATAGATAGAAACCGTACAAAAGTACAGTTACACCCTCCCTAAGTCCCAATTTTTACTTTAACCCCCCAAAACTGAAAATCCTGGCAGAATCTCTTCCCCAAAGAGCAATGAAGAAAGTACAAGAACCACATCGTTCGATAGCTTGATATTCTCAATGTGCTAACTAGAGAATAGAACTATAGCTCTCCATAACTTATTTACAGTATGTAAAGGGTTAAGAAAAAATAAGAAACTCCACACGCATAAAAATAAGTAGATGGACGGTTAAGGAAGGAATCATCTCTCTTTTTGAAGTACCCAAGTTCGAAAGCTCGACAGTACAGCGATGAATGTATTTCAGAGCAGTTGTTCACGAAAGTAAGTCATTGAAAATTGACGGGATATTTGAAAATCGCCTTTCACAGTACTAAAATATATATCGTACTAATCGCGCGCTCACACACACACACACACACACACACACAAATTAAAAAAAATAATAAGACATTGCATATACCTTTATTTGTATTTGAAGTCCATTCTTCTGTTTCTCTGGGCAGCAAATTTACTTATAATAATTATTAATTCTTTGGTTGAAATTAAAGAAAAAAATATTTTTCAGTCTTCAGATCTCATGTTTTAGCGCTTTTAGGTATGAGGTTAGGAGTAGTCTCTTTGCCCTAAATTGCTTCCTTAAAGTTAGTTAAGTGCAAAAGTCTGCTAGCTTATTATGCACTGGAATGCATTGAAAAATACGTGTTTTATAAAATGCCTCCGTTTGTATTAATAAATCTTTAATAGCCAAACGAACAAATCAGTTCCGAAAATCCCATCAATCTCTCACACGACTTTCGCAATGTTGCAAACAGCACGATACTGTTCATTAGCTCTCCGTTTATAACTGATACTGGAACTAAAATAACTTTATGTAAATAGAGATGCAACATTACGTTATTCACGCGTTTAATATATTTGTCCATAAACGATTTATTGTGTATTTTACGATTCTGGTATGTAATAAACGTTTATCCTTGCTTTTGCCAGAATATTTGATTACATTTTAAACACGAGAACAGGTGGAAAAGTCAAGGAGAGTTAACAACAGTGGTCACTCCTGTTCTTCTGCTATTTTCGTTCACTCTAGGATTGTGCACGCCGAGGTCCCATATACACAATGTTATAAGTTAGGCCTAACGCCACTTAAGCGCATATGGGGTAACGCGTTCACAAAAGAAATGTGAACGTGAAACAAATTGGATAGTACCCACAACTTTATATAGGAACTGTATACTTATGCCTCAGTGCAACAATTTAAAATATGATATATTTTTAAATCTCTCGATAAGAAACATAATATGAGACGAAAATATAATAATAATAAAATTCTAAAATAGTTGGCAGTTCACGTGATCCTGTGAACGCCGAAACGCGACGTTACTGATGTCAGCCCTCTCGTCATAATTCACTCTTCTAACCCTTCCTTACACTTCAATGCTGTATTCCACCTATTTAACTGTAGCATTTAAAAATTCTGCTTCCTACGAAGAAAGTAAGCAGCAGTTTTATTATATCTGCCATTTAGTTAATTAAAAATAACATTACTGAATAAAATTCACCCTTACATCTCAGATTTACGGTAAGTGACTTTCAATTCAACAAGAGGAAAACTAATTCGTCCTCTAGTCCAGTAAATAAGGGTTTGCGAGCTGAAATAATTTATAAAAAGCTATTTTTTTCATAGTTTGCTCTTTGTGACTTCCCGAATAAAATCCCGAAATTCCCCTAAAATTCCATGTGCGCTTCACCTCCAAAATGGTGGACAAAGATGGCGGCCGGGCCCTCAACATATAGCCAAGGAAATAAAGGTTTGGTGTCGGGAACAGTTAGGGGAAAGCTGAATTTTGGCCAGTTGTTACATCACTACTAGAGGTAAATTTTCCCAAAACTCCCCGTCCCTCCACCTGTGCTTCCCCACTATCCCCCTGGAACAATAAATTTACAGACTTTCAGAAATTGTATTATATCTTCATAACCAATTAACACAACGTCATGATTCTTTTTTTCTTATAATTCCTAGATGACAGGCTACAAAAATGAGCTTTCGCGCATTTCTTGTAGTTTTGCCGTAATTTTGATCAAAAGCGCAAAATAACGATATTTTACTTTTAATATTTACGCTTTTACTGTGTGGTTTTGGTTTAAACTCACAATATAAAAAAAAAACGTTCAAGATAAAAGTTGTTGCCTATTTCATAAGCTTTAGAATGATGTATATATTAATATGGTTGAACAATTACTGTGTTGGTTAATGAGGTAGAAATGAGGCGCAACAGCGTGTGGACAATCTGTTTTCCCTATCCTCATTAGACAGTTCTGACTTGTGAGCTCTCGACTATTATGAGCTTTAATATTTATAATAAGATGAGCTATGAAAGACGACCATGTGTTAGCACTATCATTTCTTTCCGATGTAGAAATATGTTCTCGGATATATATGTCTGTAAATTTACGAGGCGCATTCATAGGAGTGACAAATAACTTTATTCGCTTCGTACAAAGGGCCGAATTAAATTTGTATGTCCTTTATGTAAGAAATATTAAACTATTATGAGCCGAGAAATATTAAAGGTTCATAGAAATATGTTGTTAGGCTGTTAGACCCTTAGAATGAAGCGATGTGATCCGCAGCATCCAAACTTTGAGCCTCAAGATAGTGTCAATGTTTAAAAATGGCGGGCAATATAACCATAGACCTCATAATAGACCTTTATTATGAGGTCTATGATATAATCAATATCGTGTTTACTGATCGGTTTAAATCGTGCTTTCCATTTCTTCTTGGGTTGTAGAACCTTAGAATCGATTTGGCTCGGAGCATAAAATATTTCAGGCCTGAAAACTAAAGATGGTGCAAATGTTTTAAAAATGCGGCCAATGTAACCGATATTCCATTTGTTGATCGATTTAAACATTTCAAACGTGCTGTCCACTTGTATGGGTTGTCAGACCATTAGAATTAATTTGAATCAAAGAACCTAAAATTTTAATCCTTAAGATTCAAGATGCCGGTCATGTTTAAAAAATAAAGGCTAATATTACCCATACTGCATTTATTGATCAATTTTAATATTTGGAAGGCGATTTCAACTTGTTCTTGGGTTGTTAGACACTTAGAATCGATTTGACCCCCAGCACCTATAATTTCAGTCCCTAGTATTCAAGAGTGTGGCCATGTTTTAGAAATAGTGGCCAATATCATTGCATTTATTGATCGATTTTAATGTCTGCTGGGTGCTTTGCTTATGTTTATAGGTTGCTGATGTCGGATTTTCACATTAGTAATTACTAATTTCATTATGTAAATTCAAAATTGCATCTGTTGAAAGAATTGCAACTTAAGCAATGTGTTTATCGAATGACGACTTGCTTTAATGTTTTGCAGTGTAATGATTTGCAGTGTTTTGGCGAATTTTGGCTTGTAGAACTTGGACTGTAAATGTCTGCAAAAATATACACTCTACGTATATTTATTCTACGGATAGGACAGGAATACTTGCAGAAGAAATTAATCTTATTTCAGTGCCAATTAAATTAAAACACTAGTTGCAAATTTAATATGAAATAATGGGCACATGATAGTATTTTAGAAGTAACATACATGTAAATAATTGTGAAGTTCTTTCACATCTTTTATGGCATCAATGGTATATGCCAATAATGGTTAGCGCATATGGTTTTGCAATCTTCACACGGCAGTGCGCATGGAAGTCTTACTCGACGATAAGTACATCTAAGTCAAATTCTTTCCTACACCTGCAAATTTAATGAACAGAGAGTTCTTTCCTGACTTCAGGAAGCTGAGACCACTCTAGGATCCACTTTTTATCCCTCAGAATATAATTACGATGGATAGTCAAGAGTGATGTCGAGATTTAACGCATTCCGCCCTATCTGACCTACCTGTTATGTTGCTCGAAGAACATGTTGATACAAAGCTGCACTGGTTTGGAGGCCCGCCTAACCACTCTTGCCTCTTAGCATGCTTTGCACAGGTTGAGTCGTGCACTTTCTAGGTTGTACATCACGTACATATTTGTGCTTCCCAGCCTGGGACAGGCTTATCCCTAGAGATTGTTGGATTGACGGAGTTCCGGCATTCCAAGAATCTCCTATGTTCCACCTGTTCGAGACAGCTGGTGTTGCGGAATGGACTTTTAACCAGGCGTTCAGAATGTTCTCCAGGTCTGTTATGTTCCTAGTTAGTTGAAACATTTCCATGGGAGAGGTCCCTATCTACTATTATATGCTTTATTTTTATAAGAACACATAGAATACACATGTAGACGAACACAGGACAGGTACATGACAACACAACAATGTTTTTGCCTTAAGCAATGTTGCTGTACAAGTCTTCGGCCACCTTTAATTCTGATTCAACTTTAGGTAGGATATATAAAGGAATGACAAATTTCTAATCATGATTATGACTTCCAGTCATTTAGATCTCTGTAGCTGATGAGATTCTCACTTCACATTATGATGAGGTGAATATGGGAAAATGAAAGCAATACCATTTTATATAATGACCTTTTTTCCTGACGGTAATGGAAAGCATTTGGGTTTTTCTTATGCGATTAAAAACTATTAAAATACTTTTTTCTTCTCAATGATGTACTTGTCGCACCACTACTTGAGGGATTGGAGTCAACAAAATACAAAAACAATGTCATTTGTACATATATTTTAAGATTTGCTTTAAACTAATATACACAAAGGCGATGTATGCTGTGCATGTGTGACAAAATACCAAATATATTCAACGAAAAGTCGAATTGATATTTCTTTCTGAGAAGGTGTCATATTGGCTTCAACATTACCCTTAAAAAGCTGTGCAAACCATGTAACATTTTGTTTGTTATGGCGATCTGTGTAAGTGGATCGTTAACAGAATAGTTTACTCAGAAAAAAAGGCCATACTATTTCCTTGACTTCAATTTTGCTTACGTGTCAACGTGGCTTACAAATCAGCAGGATCTAATACTAGCAGTTTTTTTTAGCTGACTTTCTTTCTTCAATAAGCACAGGAAAAAACAGCTCACCTTGCTACAGAAACTAAAAAGTGAAAATTGCATTAACAATGAAGATAATGAAGATCACTTTTGCATTTCTCCTGCTAGCGTAATGTTCCAGGGTTTATGTTATGGTCACCATTCATCTCATCACCACTATGACATAACATCTTCACCTTCATTTCAATAACATCATGAAAAGATGGCACTCATAAACAGGTTTCTTCACGTGTCCTTCTGTGAACAGATTGCGCCTCAAGGTATACACATCATCCACAGCAGTCATCTTCACATTCACTACAAGGTTAATTATACACACATTTTACACTAATAATGCGCTCTAGAAAAGAATATATTAGCATCAAAATCAAGGAATTCTTCTTTCTTTTAATTAAAAATAAACATGTAAGGAAAGAAATTTAACGTGAGGTTTAACTGTTTTATGTGTTACAAACACGGCAAAGAAAACTAGCTAATTCTTTATTTAAGTATAAAAGTATAAGTATAAATATACGTATTTAAGTATAAATGACATGATTTTTAATATTAAAGCTGAAAAGGTAAATTAAAGTTACGAAGTAACAAACCCTGCAAAGAAAAAATATTCATTCAGGGCTAAAGAATACAATTTAAGAACCAACAAATCTTGGTTTCATCTGCTCAAAGAATCATGTGAAAATTAAATAACTATTATGGTCATAGGTTAAATACAGGTGTTGTATCGATTTTCTTCGAGCCACATCTAGTGAGTAATACGAGTATGACACACTACCGGTATATTGAAATTTAAAAACCCCATGGTTACAACTACCAAAGTACACATTATCAGTAACGATAGGTCTATTCGACAAATACAAACTACAACCAGTGCTATAAAAAATATTTACTACGTTAGCAAATGAAGTGTACACAGTAGAGTATTCTCCATTTTCAATGTTCTTTCCAAACCAGATGTAGATCCTCGCCATATTATTTAATATTTTTCACATATAAATATGTTTTCCTTGTTTAAACGCACTTATGCCAGTCATACTACTTATATGTATCCAGCGAGGTGCGGAACTAATAATAATCTAGGTCCAAGTGAAGTTACATTGGGGAATCAATTGAATAATTTTAGATTTAATTAGAATCTATTTGTCTAATTAGGATTAGATTCAATTTTCTAAATTAGAATAAATTATCTAATTTTACTATATCATTGTGTTCCACGTAAGTTTACGACATAAAATAATATTTAGCACGTCTTATAGTAAAAACTACTATCGAACTTCGCCATGTACTATAGGTAATGTTGCGAACGACGTATTAGATGCTTCATCACTGACATATTACTTTATATAGTGTGTTAGGCTTTAATGAGATGTGATCATATTTGATTGAAGATCTCTAAACGTTCCGTGAAGTCCTCAAAGCCCGATCCTTCAGAAGATACAGAGAGAACTGATTACTCGAAAGATGAGTCTTTCACAGACTGAATTTATCTGGCTTGTTACTTGCAACATGCCTCAGAGATCGGTTTCAAACTAATTTAGAATCGCAAGTGGGCTTAATGAGTTTTGTATCGGAGCTCCTAAATTATTTGCTTGAGAAAAATAAACATCGTATTTATTTAATTCATAGACAAATACTTGTTGCTGAAGAACAAATATTCAGCCGTTCACATATTTCTCTCGGTGTATGCTTATGTATATTGATATGTATATGTACATCAATAAGTATATATTGACATATAACCGTGACTACGAATGCCATGAAATGCGAAGAAGCGTTGTGTAAACCTTTAAACTCTAATTGCATTATTATTATTATTGAATTCTATTGTCTATCATTGTATCGAGAACACGAGTGAAAAGAAATATCATATGACATTCAATATATTTGCCAAACATCTCTGGAACCTTACAAACCGCTTTGCAATCTCTCTGAAATATTATGGATTATTGATATTCTCTTGCACCAAGAACAACTACATTTAAGCCTTAAAATGCAGAAAACTAGAATTCAGTATCCGTAAAATTGAAAAGGTACCGTAGCAATTCCTATTTACAAAGTAAAGCCACAACAAATAAGCGATGGAAAGAATGGAAGAAGATACTGCTTAAGAAAAGCCATTCAAGAAAAGTCGTTACTGTTTTAACTTTTTACTCCGTGAATTAACCGTCAGTACTATGGACCGTCTCTCAGTTCGCTGCGAGTTTTCATATCATTATATTTTCCACACTACAAGTGTGGATCTTTCCGTCTACCTTCCTGTCTAGCAAATAGTTACATACTGTGAAGTTTGTGTTCTAGTTGATCCCCTGTACGCGTCGCTGGAGAGTTCGAGCGGTCTCACAGACGTACTATAGTAGTTATGTGAGTATTTTGCGGTTTAGCTGTCTTTCGTTATCTGCCAATTATTAGCAGCTTTGTGTCTTACCGTGTGCACCACACACCAAATAATGACCGAGAGACTGGAAACCCTGAAATAATAATGTTTTATAACATGACTAAAGGTGAGGTGGATAGATACTATTGACCAAAAATGTGCAAATTACACGTCAAGTCGTCGAACAAGACGATGACAATTGGCAATTTTCTTTATGTTGTTGAATGTTGCGTGTGGTGTCAATGCGTATGATTTTCATCAAGCTTATGCTAAGTCCTCAGTGATGACAAGACTTGATTTCATGAAAACGTTGGCAAAAAGTCTTGTTAGGCCTCACATGGAACGTAGATTGTTCATCGGACATCTGCCACAAGAGCTGTTCTTCAATCAAGAGGATACTGCAGATTGAAAGTGAGCTTCCTACCATCCCGCACGAGGACTTTGAGAAAAGGAAAACATGTGCCTTCTGTCCACCGCGCCTGAAGCGGAAAACAAGATACCTATGTCTTCGATGTGGGGTACCGATTTGCTTGCAGTGCATCAAAAAAGTTTGTTATAAGTGCCTACCCGAAGAAAGTGCATGATGTCAGAAAAGTGCAATGCAATGCTTCAGAAAAAAAAATGTATTTTCTTTACTTTCGCCATGATATAAGAACGAAAAATTCGGTTTATTCATTACCTTTTCACTACAAAAAATATAACAGTACTTTTTTGTAAGTTCGAAAAAGCTACAATTCCATGTTTTTTCTCCGTTTTTACTGTATTTTTTATTCGCATCTATAAGAACAATATATTTTGACTATATAAAAACAGAGAGAAATTTGAATATTTCAACAATTACAATTTTAGAATAACAGTGAAAGCACTGTTGCAAATTTTTCATGTTTTCTTCCTCATTGTTTTAAAAATATAAAGCTTCTTTACATAGTGAAATTACTATGTTTTATTTTTCTATAAGTAACCAAAATATATAGGATAGCATTAAAAAAAAATTTGTAATAAAACTACTTTTCAGAAAATTTGAAACAACAATGCGGTCTGACAGACCGCTTCATAGTAGTTACGTGATTATTTTCGGCCATAGTACTTAAGGGTTAAGTTTCAACAGTTAAGGAAAAAGACAGTTGCTTTCATTACTAAAGAGAAATATAAAAAATCTCAACTAAAAGTAACGTAGATGATACAAAGACTGAGTCGTCCTTAACATTCGTGATATGTTTTGTATATTTTGTCAGTAAAAACTTAACTGTAAGGTTCGGAATGCTATTAAATACGCCGATGTGATACATTAAAAATAAGATAAAAAACATCTGCAACCTAAAGCTTGATTCGAAGTAAATCGTTTCTGAAACATAATCGAAATCTTATATGTTGCAGGAATTATTACTTAAGGATTTAAATATGAAGGCAATCAATAAAGTAAGGTGAAATTTTCGTATGGTCGAACTGTATACGTTAACGGTATAAAGTGGAACGATGGGTCCTACATGAGATGACTGCAGCTCGGAAAGCAACATGATCAAATGCATGCGTTTTTTTAATGTCTCGTCAGGGAAAGGATCCGTTTCTGGTCGGAGTGCTGGCCTACGATAAGAAGTGAGTTCTTTACGATACTATACGGCGCAGTCATCACTCACCAATTCATAAAAAACCAAAACTACCACTACCATATCAACAGAAGATTTTGCTGTGTGGTTGGAGTATCATCCACTGGAGCTTCTGCCACCTATCTTCGCAATCATTGCAAATGTGTAATCGAAGTATTTGGAACGCGTTCACGAAAAACTGAAAACGGTGAAGCCAGTGTTTGTGAATCGTAGAGGTGTCATTCTGTTGCAGGACAACGCAAAGTCACATTTTACTAAAGTCACCCGTGACACCACTATACGACTTAGTTGAGAAACACTAATAATGCCTACCCCATATTTCTCTGACATTACACCCTCGGATTACCATTTGTTCCATTCGTGAGACAACCATATGTGAGGACGACAGTTCTGAACTCTCGAGGAGGTTATACACGCACTGAACGACTGTTTTGGTTAATGTTTGGCTGAGTTCTTCCACAGTGGGAGCTATAGACCGTCCGAGCGTTGGAGACAGGTCATTGCTGATAATGGGGACTCCTTCTAGTTTTCCTGGCATGTCTTACTTCATATTATCGCATTTATCTTTGTAAGGTCAAAATCCGACAGTGTGTTATTGGTTGCCTTATAGTTAGATTAAAGCAGATTATTTTTTTACAAGAAAAATGAAAACCTTAAGGACTAATGAAAAATGTACACGTGGGGAATTAATTACATACCGGTACTGTTCGCATCAGCCTTCGACATTTTTTCTGATTTTCCTCCGTTGGACTAAGAAAACTGCGGAATAAATACCTGAATTAAAGCTTTCTCAGTTAGGAAAGAACAAGAATTAAAGACAATGAATGACCTGCAAATATACTGCCTGTGAGAAAGTTTCATTTATGTATACTTTAAGTGCACCATTTGTACACTTAAAATTAGTAAACTTTTGATCACTTTTGTGCTATTTAAATGTGCAAGGATCTGAACAAACGCGTTTATACAAGTAAGAGGATATTAACCGGTTCTCAAAAGGTATGAAAAGAACGGGGATAGCCTAATGCCTTAACCAAATAAACTTCTGAGGACACATTAAGGTCCAGTTGCATAAAACAATTTAATTCCGAGAATACTTAACCCATTCCGAGAATTAACCTACGAGTCATAGATGGCGAATCCCATTATCTCCTATCCTTCATACCACCTGGTGTTAGTCCAGCCGAACTAGAAATAAAAAAATACCAATTCTAATATACAATAA
Organism: Lepisma saccharinum; assembly: GCA_022664845.1. Lineage (NCBI taxonomy): Eukaryota > Metazoa > Arthropoda > Insecta > Zygentoma > Lepismatidae > Lepisma > Lepisma saccharinum. The sequence continues at coordinate 15,043 of JAGDQP010017221.1, read as the reverse complement.
TTGTTCGTACATTCAATTTTAAAACCGAGAAATAACACAGAAAGCCAGCTGAGTGTCTGATACTTCACATTACTGGTCAGCAATAAATTAAACGCGTAGGTTTTGCACATGACTTCCTTGCATCACTTCATCCTAGATCCGTTGAACTGACACAAGGTGGCATAAAGGAACAGAGAGATTGGGAATTCGCTATCTATAGTAACTTGTAGATTAAATTAGTGGATTTGGTAAACTCGAGATTAAAATGTTTTGAGCAACTGGACCTTAATCCGTCACAATTTTCATTAGATGTTAGCAACTTTTGATTCTCAAGTGACAGTCTGATGTTATCAAAACATATTGTACACAAGAAGTATAAAAAGTGATAGTGAAAAAAATACACAAAGAAAGTCAAGAAGGATCGTGAAGAAAGATGTGTTCAACTTCTTGTGTACAAAACTAAGACAATTTTATACATGATGATGTGTGCACAAAGTATGCAACAGATGTATTTTTTTAGTCTAAACTGCTTAAGAATGACACAAATACTTTTTAGTTTCTGAGAAGTTAGATAGACTAAATAATTCTGATTCGTGATAAACTAGATTGTGCTTTGAGAAAGAACTTTATTATAAGAGAAAACATCAGAAACAATTTTTCTAGAAACAAGTGTTTCATTTTGATGATGTATGATTTTTTGACATCTGTTCAGCAATCCAATTGTTATCTCCAGAAAAAATATCTCGTTCAGGGAAACCATTTCTGAAATGTTCACGAATTTAACAATCTTTCCTCTACGAAACCGAGAATTTATTCATAAAGGGAAGAAAGCTGAAACATTTCTACATATGCATTACCATTACGAGCAATATTTGATGCTCTATGTGAAAGTTAGAAGAGAGGGAGAAAAATTACAAGGGGCAGAGAAGGACGAAAGGGGAGAGAAATGGAATGAAAAGGACAAAAATGCAGCCATTATTGAAGTCACCCTCTCGCAGAAGCTGCGACCTTAATGCCGAGCACAAGAACAATAAGTATATGGAAGCGCATTTAGCTCTCCCTCTCTGACGTGAAGGCTTAAAGATGAGAAGAGATGGAATAATCCATCCAGAAAGAGAAATCTGTTTAATGGGTTCGTAGTTTCTGGAAAGCTGATGAAGCATGACGATGGACCTAAATAATCGATGCAGAACAAGTATTTATAATGTCAAATCTCTTTCAAGTAATGTAAAACCGATCTCTAATGTTCAAATTAATGAATAGTTATTCTCAGGGATTCCGACAGGAAATTCAGTTTCGGGGGGTGTAAAGTTAAAATTGGGAGGAGTGTTAGTGGAGTTTTCTATCGATTTTTGATCAAAAAATGTTTATACCTGGGGTGCTTTCGAGGATTTGGGAGGTGACATCACCCAGGGGGGTGTCTGGCGGAATCACTGGTTATTTTGTCTTCCACTTCGAACAAACCAAGTTATTACTTGTTTAATTTATGTCATAAATACTACAGCAAACAGGAGAGAAAACTAAACATCGGAGTTCTGACATGTCTCTGACGATATCTGAGAGTGTTCTGTAACTAATTAACCAAAGATGTATTAAAACCAATGTTAATTTGAGGCCCAATTCCTTTGTTGATTTCATTCTCAATTTCTGGATAAAAATATTTCAGTGTAAATAATTGTAGAATACAATTTGCTATTGTATTTGAAAGGTAGCTGACAGGGTAACCTTTCTTTGATTCTCTTCTAACATGTGAAATTCATTTGATTGGCACCCATACACGTACACATGTGTACGCAGTATGATAGAATAACATACCATATTCGTGTCTTGACCCTGGCATGTGTTTTATCATGCTGTATATACATATTTGAAGTCACGTAATCTATGGCGGGAAATCAATGAGAGATGGTACAAGTTCTGTCTTGTATTTTCTTTAATAGAGTTCAATGTAAATCCTATTATCAAGAACCATTACTCAGAAATATTGATATGGAATTTCAGTTTTCACCTTTCTTGAAATTTTCATAGAAGTTTCTCTTAGACTTTCGGACGTTAAAGCTTTCTTAAATTATCAGACTTATACGAATTAGTACCACAAGTAACAGTTTTATCAGTACCCCATACATTGTACACAATTCAAATATGGCTTTTCAAAAATTTCATGCTGAAATGTTCATAAATTGAAAATACTACGAGAAAACAAATTCGTGCAGAGTGAGAATGCACCCTAAATTTTCGATCCATGAGATTTATTTCCTGTTAGAAACATTTCAACCTTTTCTGTTCAATGATTAAAAGTATCAGAAATCTTGTAATACCATACCGAACAATTTGCATTTTTATTGTAGAGATGAAATTTGGTTTCGACTCAAAAGGCTGAAACACTATTGTTTCACGTTGTGCTTAAGCTAAAGAAAATCTAGCTAAATATAAAATCCATTCATTTTTTTATTTCAAAAAATACCTGTTTTGGAGCAGGTAAGAAAAAAATACCTAAAGTTTATTTACCTACCGAATATACATGTCTCATTCTAACTGCATGCATGGAATCATCTTTTATATTTGCGGTGAATGAGAGTTGAGGGTACGAGGTACTATTTGATATATAAACCCTAGTAATTGAAAGTTGCGGGTAGGAACAACTTCTAGGAAAGAACCTTGGTATTAGGTTGTTACAATGTCAAAGATCAACAAGATGTCCGATGGTAATTGTTGTTAGAACTAGAATACGAGAAGAAAGTTCTTATTAAAGTTATTTATTTATTTATATATAGCACACAACAGGTTAATGACCTAATTGTGATGCTCAGCATACACATATGACATTTTCTACATCAACACGGAAGCAAAGTAAGACGACCTTCAAATCAGATAAAAATATCTACATGACACCTGCACTTCCCCCTGACACTCACTATGATGTTCAGTAGTTTGGCACCAGGGCTGTTTCCTGCTGTTTGACATTTGTCATCCTCGTCCAGCTTCGGATGAAAATCAGGATGGCAGACTCAACATTTCTGCACCACATTCAAATGCTTTAGTTTCATGAAAGTACTGTATTAAGATTTCAAAACCTTCTGTCTATTGAGAAAAGTCTCGGTGTGAGGCCTCCTGGCCTTTTGCTTGAGCATATTATTTCCGGCATATCATAACATAAGAATATTTCGTTGCGAAACGAGCACGAGTAGAAAAAACTTTGACTCTTTCCTCTCTGTTCTTCTGTTATGTTGTGCAAATTTATTGCGTTTGTGTTGTATTGCCATAATGTCAGATTATTTTCGTCCTCGGCTACACGGACAATACGTGGAGGGTAATCCGATTACGGAGCGAGCACGTTATCACGATTCCACACTGCTCAGTATTGTTGTCAAATAAAAGGTCAATAAATGATTGCTCAATTAGAATTGGTCTAATCTAAAACAAGACCAGTTTGAGAGCACATAAAATGTTTCGCTTGAGGCTGAGATGCCTAAAGGCTATAAATAAAATTCAAATTCAAACCAGGATTTTTATGGCTTCTGTTAATTTTAAAATGCCTGTTTCTAGGTAGAAAGAAGCAAGTGGTTTTAATTTTTTTAAGTAAAAAATTGAAAGAAACCGTGCAAAACTCCACTTACACTCTCCGAATTTTGACTTTACATCCCCCCAAACTGAAAATACTGGCAGAATCCCTGATTACAAGAATTATTTTTTGCTTACGAGGTAAACTAACTGCTCAGATTTTTTTTACATATTCCAGGTTTTGAAGTTTTTCTTTATTTATTGATAGAAATTTGACATAATTACGAATAGGGTAGACAAGGGCTATTTGAGTCAAGGGACTATGTGGGTCAAACGTAAGAAAAAAAGTCACTGCGCATTTAATATGCGCACCTGCCTTCAGTTGTGAGTTCGTTGGCAAAGGGAAGGGTGTGTGTATGTGGTTGATCGCTGCTTTCTTATCAGTTGATGTGAATTTGCGACTATTCTGAGCAAGGTGAGTTGCAATACTTCATATTTTTATCTGATATAAAATAGTGGTTGCAATAGTGTTTGTATGATATAAGGTGCTGAACCTGTGAAAATGCATATATTTGTAAAATTATTATCGTACGCGTAAAACAGAACCTCTTCATGTTATAAACGCCGTTTTTGTTGCTCCCCTCTGTCTCATGTGAAAGAAATATGTTCCTACGTAAGTAAGTGCACAACGGGGTTATCTGACTCGAGAAAAATGGGGCTATTTGAGTCAGGTGAATTTATTTAATTTATGAATTTGAATTTTGTATTTATGGTTTAGTCTACATGATGCATCTATGTAAAACAAAACATTTCATTTTCTTTTTAGATGGTACGGACATACAAATCAAAACATAAATACAACAGTGAAATAATGAAGAGATGGAGAAGGCCATTCAAAGTGTAACAAAACGTGATTTGAGTTTACATGGAGCTTCGCAGCTCTGCAATGTAAAATTTGAAAGAAAGTGCAGGTCGTTTGTTTGTATGTCAAAAATCGACTGTATAATTTAAATTTGCCGAGAGTTCTTCTATGTATTAAGATCCCATATTATTGCAGCATACTCCAACTTTGGCCTGACATAGGCTGTATTTAAAGTTTATAAGGCATCAATATTTGAGAAATCGCTTACTAACCTCATTACAAACCTGAGATTCCTTTAAGCTTCGTTAACAAGACGATTTATGTGTATGTTGAATGACAGGATAGATTTAACGGTTACACTAAGATCAGTAATAGAATCAACACGCACTAGTGAAGAATTATTAACATTATATTCAAATTTCAAATACTTTGTTTTTCTCATATTTGTCACTACATTTATTAATGTTCAATAAAAGGATGTTTGTTTTACACCAGTTGGAGACTGTATTAATACCATTTTGTAAGAAGACCGCGTCCGTTTCGGAGGAAATACCGCAATAGATTTTTAAATCATTTGCAAACAGAAGTTTGTTGAAAGACGTTATAACAGCAGGTCAGTCATTTGCAAATCACAAGAACAAAAGAGATCCTTGTGGCACCCCAGAATTAACAACAACATATTCCTCGGTTATAATCTTTTTGTAACAAACACGATGTTTACGGTGACATAAATAGGATTGATTATAGGTTCGTTTCGTTGATTAACCGCTATCGGTTGAAAAAATACGTTCAACAAAGACGTCACTGCGTTGATAAGATGTTAATACAACGTGTATTCAATATCTTATTTTCAACTATGATATAATAGATTTTGTTTAATGCATTTCTTACTAATGTTATGTCAAAAAATATAATTAAAAACTAACTGAATGACACAAACTAATTTTGGTGGTTCTCATGTGCACATTGAAAACAGGTTGAATTTAAAACTATATTTCAACGAAGTTACAATTTCGTTGATACGACGTAATGTGACGTACTTTCAACTATCACTCATACCATGTCCTAGATTTCGTTTCACACTTGTATTTCTAATTTAATTGCTTAAACATTATAATTAAAAACAAATACAATGAAAATAACTATATTTTTCATGTTTTCATTTGCATATTGAAAACAGATTGAATTTTAAACTATATTTCAACGAACATTTAATTTCAACGATACAGTAAAAGAGTAGTGGCCTCTCCAGGTGGGCTCTTGGATGAGTGGTCAACGCGTCGAGCTACCAATGAGAAGTGCAGAACGTTCTTGAGTTCGAACCCCACAGCAGTCGCTCGGATTATTTACTGATGGAAAATTAACACCGTATATCGTGACAAAAGCAACGGATAAAATGAAACTAAATCTGTGTATACCAATACAGCATTCATGCTCTGTTTTGGCCAACTAAACCCGTTTCTTCGTCGTTTCCTCTTAACCATTATTCAACGCCGAATAAACCGTTGAAAAGGCGGATATTTCGGTACATTTACAACGTTAACATAACGTTTCGGTACTAACGTTTAATCCACGTATCTTGAACGTTTGTGTGCTACTGGGGTAAGTAGGATGTCATGATTAATGACATCAAAGGCTTTCAAAAAGTCTTTGTAAATTACGTCTACTTGACCTTTATCATCAATTTGACTAGCTAAAAAAAATGTGTGAATTCAAAAAGGTTAGTTACAGTCGATTTGTGTGGCAAGAGTCCATATTGGAAGGGGGAAAATAATTGAGCGAACGTGTGAATATATAAATTTATGTATAATAATTTCAAATACTTTGGCTGGAGCAGATATTATGGCAACTGGGCGTTAAATTTTAAAATAATTACTCGTGCCACCAGTTTTGGGAGTGGGACAGATATATAAGCAAGTTTCCATTTGGTAGGGAATTCACAGGTAGTTAGCGATTTATTTAAGAATTTCAGAACAGCCTTTGATAATATAAGATGGTTGGTACTTTGTTAGCCTCGAAAGGTGTCTGAGATTTCAGATTTTTAATAGCTTTTTCAACGTCCTTCAGTTGAATGTGTTCAAGAAATAATTTATCTAAAATTTCAGAACTATTGTGTTCATTAGAGTATCTAGATTATATTTTGACATATGTATGTTACTTGAAACTGTTTCATGAATGCATTCGCAATAGCTGTTTCTTCACTTAATTGCTATCACGCGTAATATAGCACATTACATTCTGACTTCCGTCTATTTTTATGTATGTCCAAAAGCTTTTGGGATCAGTTAAAATGTTAGTCTCACAATTACGCAAATAAGTTCTACCAGGTGTATGCATAAGTAGTTTCCGGTTTACCTAAGAGATGGCGCCAGCGAAAAGTACGCAGCGTATTCATTTGACACATACGTCATTTTGCTCGTCTGACATTACACTACAAACACACACAAGTTGAGTCAGCCAAACAATAGCGTCTTTGTTTTATCTCGTTCAGTGATCATGCCGAAGTTTGTGGCTGAAAAAGAACATTTGCGGCACACATTGCTTTTCTTATTTAATCAAAAGAAAAAAAGTCATCGTGTGCTGGTAGAAGCATATGGTGAACACGCTCCATCGATTAGAACATGTGAGACATGGTTTGGACAATTTAGAAGTGGTGATTTCAATGTAAAAGACAGTGCGCGCTCTGGTACACCACAAAAGTGCGAAAACGAGCAATTGCAGGTGTTATTGGAGGATGACTCAACGCAAACTCAACAGCAATTGGCAAAAGCATTAAATGTGTCACAAGAAACAATCAGTAGACGTTTTCGAGCAATGGGGAAGATCAATAAACTGAGTAAATGGGTCCCACACGATTTGAATGAACGTCAAATGGAAAACCGCAAAGTCACTTGTAAAATGCTGCTTCAACACCACGAAAGAAAATCCTTTTTGTATCGAATTGTGACGGGTAACAAAAATTTATTTCTTTTGAAAACCCGAAGCGGAAAAAATCGTGGCTTTCACCTGGCGAAGCCGGTCCTTCAACACCAAGGCCAAATCTCTTCGGCAAGAAGACCATGGTTTGTGTCTGGTGGGACCAGAGCGGTATTATGTATTATGAACTCTTGAAGCCCGGCGAAACTGTTAATGCACAACTCGATCACCAACAAATGATTAATTTAAATCAAGCATTGATCGAAAGACGACCGGAATGGGCCCGAAGACATGGCAAAGTAATTGTGTTACACGACAATGCGCCGTCTAACAAAGCAAAACCAGTGAAAGACACCTTGAAATCGCTTGCATGGGACATCCTTCCGCACCCGCCGTACTCCCCAGACCTGGCGCCATCTGACCACCTCTTCGCATCAATGGGGCACGCGCTCGCAGAGCAGCACTTCAACAATTTCAAAGACGTTGGAAAATGGCTCGACAAATAGTTTGCCGCAAAAGACAAGCAGTTTTTCTGACATGGTATGCATCAATTACCTGAAAGATGGGCGAAATGTGTAGAAGCCGATGGCCAATATTTTGAATCAAACAAAATTAATTTCCCTTCAAAATTACGTGTTTTCTTTACCACAAAATCCGGCAAAATCTTATGCATACACCTGGTATAGGCTGTATCCTGTAGATATTTCTCTTTTGGAAAGAGCACCTAATTCTTCAAATTTATTATAGTGATAACTAACATTTCCGATTGCTTGTTTCCATTTTCTACGGTGATAAGCCTTTTTCTTGATTAGCTTAATTACATAATTTGAAAACCAGCTAGGGTACTTTAGTTTAGATCTTTTTCGTGGTATACAATTATCGAAAACGGCATAGAATACAATATCGGGTTGGTTCGAGACGAAGATAGTATACGTTTAGACGTTACCAACCAGAAGTATATTGTGATGTATGGGAAGAGATACTAATGTGTATTAGCTTCATATCCTACATTCTGATAAATGGCGTTCTTTGAAGAAGGAAAGGACCTACGAGGTATTCTCAGATGTAGAGAAGGTTCTATTGTTTACTCAACCATTTAATAAAGTGTTTTATCGTTACGAAATATCGATCCAAGAATATTTCATTTTATAATCCACGTAAGCAAGCAATTAACTAACTATATACATATATACTAATTTTAACATATAACAATATTTTTCATCGTGGTGTGAGTAAACACATTTATGTCTTTCTTTTAAAAGGAGCAAGAAGATTCCATAACTAGGAACTATTGCAAAGTAGAATTTAAATAGTGTTTTGGTGTCTTTCGTAAAAAATGAAGTTCTGTTACCTATCTTTTGTCTCATTTCGCTCCTCTGTCGCACACAAATCTAACGCTCTATGTCTACAGCACAATTTCTGATTACCGAAACACTAATTTATCGCTTTTTTAGAGTAAGCTTTGTTGCTGACATCTGCATGCTTAGATCTTCAAATATTTTTGTAAAATATAAAATGAGTAAAAAGTGATTCAAAAGGTCGACACACGGAAACGAACACAATAAATTATGTTAGCTCTTTGCGCTTTCCGCTTATTCATTTCTTGCCTCCAGCCACAAAACACTACAATGTACTAGTTTTTATCAGGTTTGACAGACTGAAATGAGCTTCGCGTAAAGTTCGGGGTGAAACATGTCTTCCTTTCTCTTTCACGGTGTGCCCCCCCCTTTTTTTCTGCTTCTCCTCATAACATTAAGATTTTGCTTTCAATGGAATCCAGCACGAAGGAGGAGGTGAGTTTACTCTTGGTTATGACCTACAAAGCAGAAGGTCCTCTCTGCGCACTGATGCATATCATTCACATAATATGGCGGGAGCGCTGGTTGTTACGTAGTGCGCACGATGACGGAGGGAACTTTTGTACTGTTATACAAATAAGCTGGCATTTCGTGGGAAACAATGGAAGTTTCCATTCTTTGACTTCTCACGTTAAGTTTTTCTTCTTCCTTAACGTTTAATATTTTCATACAGATAATTTATGGCAAAAACAGGAAGTTATATACAGTATTCTTATCTTTCTACCTTCAAAATCAATCCAAGATTATGCCTAAACTATTATTTTTTCTAAAGACATAAAAATAATGCATACTTAATAGAAAGATTTGATTAAAAAAATAGAAATTAAACTTTGCATTAATTGCAGTAATAGCATTTTATTTAAATCATGCGATGGTGAACAGGTAAATAAAAATTCTTTATTTTCACTGAACTTCCATACAAAGTACGTAGTAAGGCCAGGATACTATTCTCCCTAATTTTTCTCACACAAATTTCGCAACATTATAAAAATATTGTATACATATACCAGAGTTGTCTTACTATTGAGAACCTTGTCAATTCCTTCCCCACAAATATACTAACGTTACTGCCGGACCGTAACATCCTTAAGGCGAATCTATCTAAACATCAATACTAAACCATTTCAGAAATACATTTTTTTTAAAGAGCAGTAAAAATGTTTGGAAGATTCGCAACGAGCTGTCATTTTTCTCTGATCAGTATCATGGTGATTGAGGAGTTTGTGCCTTAAGAGTTGAAACGTGACAATGATGAAGATAGTTGAAAGTTCGATTGCAAATCAACTTCAAACACAGCTGAATTCCCGTGATGATTTGTATAATTTTGTTTAGGATTGCCAGGTTTTTAGTTTGCCAATACGGGATAGGTTATGACAGTTAACTGAAGGAAAATTCGTCATCCTGATGGTTATGCACCAAGAAAAGAAATAACTAAAGGAAACACTCAGAAGTGTATTATTGAATTTTAAGCATATAAATTATGTTAATTAACAAACTGTTAAATATTTAAATTCCCATACACTAATTTTAACTCTTTTTAACATTAAAACCCATAATATTTTTCTGAACTAACATTAATGATTTCTTCAAAACAAGAAAATTAATTGTTACCTTTCAAATGTAAAGCCCCTAGTTTCTTACAAGTATTAGCATCACTCTAGTCACAAAATACTGAGGGAAGCCCCTAACGCAGGAAGTTAAAGTTCACAGAACCGACTGAAGTGCAGAATTGGTAAATGTATAGTGTTGTCATCACGACAGAAGCGAAATATTTAAATACGGTACAGAAATATTTAAAACAGAAAGCATTTCTCATTCAAAATAGGGAAATCCCGTATAATACGGGACACCTGGCAACCCTAATTGCATTCGCCTTGGACCTGACCTGATTTTCTTGTTAGTTCTCGGGTATGATGAAGTTTCGAGCCTTTGTGGCCCTTGCCTTCCATCTGTAGTGTTATTCTCGACTGAATTGCTTTCTTGTAGTGTGTGATGAAAAAAGGTTGCAACTAACATGTACAAATAATATGGCTTTTTACTTAAAAAAAATAATGATGAACTTTCATTGTTAGAAAGGGTGTAATATTTTATTGGTATATTAATTTATGCGTTAGAAATATTTTATTTTAGGGTAATTAACTGGTATACATTAAAATTACTTTTGTATTAAAAAGTAATAAAAAACAAAAAGTAAAATTTTTATCATTTTTATAATTGTACTTTAAAAACATTACTATTTTTGAAACTGAAAGAAGCGAAAAAGAAGTTGTTTTTTTTACTTAGGACAAAAACAAAAAGATAAAAACAAGCCTGTTTGCAAAAACTAACGTATTTGTTACAAAGTTGTTTGTTATTATTAATCATATATAAACGTTTTCAAAAATGTTAACCGGCACTTGCGCTTAAACACTTAGGCTTGTCATAAGCAACTAACTTCCTGTTTTGTCGATACTATGTGGCTAATGACTTTGATGTGAGTATGTTTTTTACTGTATATTGTAACTTAAAGAGAAAACATTTTTTTTTTTGTAAATTTTGGTAGTTTTTTTTGTTGTTGTTGTTGTTAACAGGCATTTATGCTATTCTAACAAAATTTAGTTAATTGTAAAGGTACAGGGTTTAATATTATATAACATAAATTTACTTTTAAGTTAATGTTTTAATCAATAAAATTTAATTTTGGTTATTATTAAAACAAAGTATTGTAATTTACTTAAATACAAGCATGCTTACTGTTTTACAATTATTTGTTGCTATTACTGTACTAGTATTATTTCAAATAACAACCCAAAAATTTACAATTACATTTTTATATTGTATATCATGGTTCACCAAGTTAATGTTCTAATCAATAAAACTCGTTTTGTTATCATTAAAACAAAGTATTGTAATTCACTTAAATACAAGCATCAAAAATAAACTCACTGTCTTACAATTATTTGTCGCTATCACTGTACTACTATTATCTCAAATAACAACCCAAAAAATTACAATTAAATGTTTATATTTCACAACTGTCGCAACCCTGAGGAAGTCAGAATGTGCAGCTGGTTTCAGCGGTGAAGAGGATGCCGTAGCTGTGTCAGCAATATTAGATGAAACCATCAACTATGAATATCACGAGAATATCGATGAAAATCGAAATCTTATCAAATCTAGTTTAAGTAGTACTGAGTCTGTTGAGACCTTGGCGAATTTAGACTAAAAGATTGTAGGTGTTTAGTCCTTTGAAGAACTGAAGGACTTTTTTAATGTTTCTCCAATGCTGTCATCAGGAGTTGAAACTGCAGATGTTGGAAGCGCGTTATTGAGCGTGGTAACATTTGTAGCTGCTTCTTATCAGGATATTTTGAAAATTAGTTCTGTTTGCTGTTTGTACATCAGAAACTTGTGACTGTAAGAAGTGAGATAATGCAGGATGATAAGATTGTGGATCTGTTATATTGTTTTATTCGTCTTATTTTGTGTTTCTTCCTTGTGTTGGTGTATTACTGATTGGAGTACTTTGCAGCCCCGGCAATTGCCAGATGTTCTTCGACACAGTTGATACAATATGCAGGCTGGTCCCGGGTTTCCTTTTGGCAATATTTAGCGAAATGATCTCCCCCACATTTTACACAAAGAGTAATGGTGAAACATATCTTCTTAGAGTGGCCAACTCGTTGGCTTTGAAGCATTGAAGAGTGTCCGGCGCTTTGTAGGGTTCTACTTTAACAACGTAGCATAATAAATACCAATGTTTATACATGGCGCTTACATTTTTCTCTTATCGAAGAGAGACTAGGAAAAGCGGATATGGAACTTTAGCCTTGGTAGTTTTGTCTTTTCCGTGCAGTTGGGATACTTCAATTACTGAATATTCTAGTCCTATGATGCCCCACTTAATCCTTGTTAGTTCATTCTCCATTTCTTCTAATTTGTCCTCTCCTGCAAGTGACTGCAAGTTGAGAGTCGCCACGTATAGGTCCGTTCGAGTTACCGTGTCGGTGTCCTGGCAGTCTGCAGTCCAAACCCGGGCATTTTGACTCTCTGACTTCCTGCAGGACTGACCGATGCCGTTGCCAGCTGCATTCCGTCCTCCGGGCAATGAGGCCCTCCGAGGCTGTTTCCTTACTTCTACCTTCATGTGTAAAGAAAGGAAAGCCTGCTAATGCGGGTGCTGACATTTGACTCACCACGCTGTCTGCTAATGCGGGTTGGTGAGCAGCCCATCCGTGTTCGTTCGCCAAGCAGTTGCTTGGGTACTAACAGACCCCACGACGTGAACGTATGGATTGGACATTAGGCGTCTACCCCGGTCGGTTCCCTTCAGTCTTAGCAAGAGGAATTAAGGCGTCTCCTCCCAGTTAGTGACAGAAGTCTACATTTATACAGTATACACATGTGATTCAAATGAGTGAATTTTGAAGAAAAAAATTGGCGTTACACCTTTGTTCATGATAAGTTGTTTAACAGCGCTGGAGAAATAAAAAGTATTTACACCCTTACATAAGTTGTTACTGCGGTAATTAATAGAGTTTATTATTTACCAGGAGTTAGGCGTTAAATATCACTGCCGCGTTTTCCGAAGAATGAGGATACAGTTTTCTCAGTTCCAGACAAGGTCGACCTTGATATTTTTCTTTGTGGATAAATGAAGAAGGCCTCGGTAGTAGAAAGGGAAGGCCACATGTCTTGTGTATGAACAGGATCCACTCCATGATCCAGAAGCAAGGTTGGAGGTAACGTTTGCGCATTGCCTAAAGGAACTCAGGCTTCCAGGTCTGCATCATAAATCGCCTGTACGGAGGAGGTTCATTGCACTTTCACTTGCAACCAACCCATCACACGAGGATATCAGCCTTACCGCTCCATTAGAAATTTACTTGTTGTCTAACTGAAGCGAAAGGAATTCAGAGTTTAAGATCATAACATCGATCGAAAATTAGGTATTCAAGTTGAGACATATTATGCTGAAGTAATAATAGTTATGGTTATCACCTAGCTGAAAACTATATCTCTTTACAAATCTAATGCGTGAAAAAATTATAGAACTGGCGATGATTCTTCACTAATCTGAATTTTATTATACACCTGAACATCCCTAGCACTCAATAAATTCTTCTGAAGTTAACAGCTTCCTCTTATTTTGGTCAAAATATTCTACCATCTTCGCCTCAATTTTGGAAGATATTACCAGATTAGCGTCTGGTTCTATAAAATGTATTATTATATAGATTTTAGATATAGCTTTTGGATCTATCTCTTATTGAAAAACATCTTGTTTTCATAAAATCAATTTGTAGACTACCATTTAACATTTCTTAACTTTCTCGAAAACCAATAAAATCAGGTGCGGATCTTGGATTTTCGTGAGGGAGCGCAAGTCTGAAGAGTAAACCAAGAACCTTTTCGATATTTTCCAGCTAAATGCATTTTGTAAGTATAAATTCATCAATTTTCTGTACGTATTGCTGTTTCATCATGGAATATGAATCCAATATCCCCCAAAGTTTATATTTCTAGACAAATTAGGTTTGTTCGCAAACGAATTAAAGCTTTCTCTGATGTAAATTGTTGAAATAATGTTTTTAAAAATAAAATCTTTTCCCTTGAGGTGGGGGATGCGCAACCCCTTCCTGGATCCGTCACTGAATCAAATAGGTTTTTGACGATGTGAATTCGATGTAGTTGGCACGGGGTATTTACAGGCTTCCACGCTACGAATAAGTTTGATAGATGAAATCGCTTTGCATCCTGTCTAGACCACTTTGAACGAGTCGATTATATTTTAACATTTAGGGGGGCTTCCTCAGTCCTTCGTTAAGAGGAAGGCAAAATATATGCTTATATTGTTATTTCACCTGATAGTAATTTAACAGCCTGGTTTAAAGTAGTATGTTTTCTGTAATGGTCGTAACAAAATATTGGTAAGTCCTGCATGACAAAAAATCAGTACTAATGTGTATATTTCCTTTCCATTAGTACTCCTATTTTTTTTTATCAAAACAATGAGACTAAGACTCTTTCACATGAGATGTTAAACATTGGACCTACAGCTAAGTGCACTTGTTCATTGAGATACAAAAAATTACTCGTAGACAGTGGATTGAGAAATAGTATCTTCCAGCAGCAGGAAATTGCAGAATTTTCGAACAAACGACAGAACACTACTACGAGACATGATTTACCGAGCAAAATACAAAACTAATTAAGAAGACAAGTATAGCGTACTGTTCTTTCATGTCCTAGGGATATAATACCCACGGATAGAATTATACATGACCCGTGCCATTCCGTAATTGCGTAAATTATTATACATAATGGTGTTGATCTATACATATAATCCTTGCTCTCTTTCTGCCCCCTCCCTCTCGCTCTCTCTCTCTCTTTATCTCTTTTTTTATATATATATATATATATATATATATATATATATATATATATA
>JAGDQP010017220.1:0-38988 GCA_022664845.1 Lepisma saccharinum | reverse complement strand
GTACCTCTTGCCGTACAGTGGATAATATACAAAACGACTTGTGCTGCCATCTGACGAGTAGGTCGGTGGACGGGAATAAGATCACGTGATACCGCTGTGAAAAGCCATTGGTGGGAAATCATTACTTTTCATTGGCTAAGATGTCAATGAAGTTTTTAATCATAATAGTCGATATGTTCCATAAAAAAAATGTTTAATAAACTTAATGTTGTTCACGTTCTATATTGGTTTATAGTCTTTTTATTCTTTAGAAATAGATCGCTCTTTGTCTCATCTTTTGCCTTCTAAACCTATGTTTTCTTTTCTTTTGATTTTATATCCATTTTCGTCTGCATGAAGTCATCCACCTCCATTAATGGTCGATGCTGGATACTTACGATACTTACGATACTGGACTGACTGCAGCCATTCAAAATTTCATGAATATTTGAAGCCAGAAAGCGGAGACGAAACTCAATCTCGTTTGTCCACTTCCAGTCTAAACCAGTATGGACCAAATTTCCGATTCTATGTCAGTTTCTTATGTTAGATATCGCTGTGTGGCCCGTTATTAATTTATATCTTAATTCATGTAAAAAAGTAAATATTACTTGCAGTATTTTCTGTTGTATGCAGAGTACAATTTACTGTTACATGAATAACTCAGGAATTAAGAGTTAAATAAAAAAACGGGCCTCACCGCGATATCAAGACTGAGTTAGAACTGAAAATGTGGTTCACATTGAATTAGTCTGGAAGTGGACAAACGATTATAAATATTTCCTCTGGCGTCTATCTTTTAACACTAAGTAGTGACCCCATTATAGTTTACGAAGAGTTCGAAGGTATAAGGTAAAAGGGTTCTTCCAATGTTCTTCTCCTTCGTTCAATTACGTAGATAAAGAATGACAGTTGATTAGAAACAAGGATGTTCTAATAGAGGATTTGCTTGTAGCTATCTCATGCGCAGAGAAAGAATGAAGCCAAAAAAACAATTGAGCATCGACAAAGGCGGCGTACTTGATTAATTAGCGAACAACTAGAGAACTTGTTGCTATCTATGTTAGCCGAAAACAATGCATTTGATTGGAGTAAGTGAGCTAACTGGGAGGGACTAAGTGCTGACGTTTGGCTTCATGTTCCTTGCAAAATCGCAAATCCTCTATTAGAAAATCGTTGGTTAGAAACTGAAGGCATCAACTCTAGCCGCAACTGTCTCTACTATCGAGTACTGGTGTAGAACTTCTAGTAATCAATTATTATTATTTTCTTTGCTATAACTATCTACGAACCGATTACAGGTTCTCTTTTTTGTGTTTATGTTACTTTAAACCGAATGCAGAATTAGAAAATTATCTACTGTCTATCCGAATTTATTACAACTAGTGCCCGGATTTTCAGAATTATATCAAGATCGTTTTAGGCTTTATAGAAAGGTAGTTAGGCCCATTTTAGGTTTTTATTATTTTTCTATCGTACATGAATTATTAAACTGACAATTATTATCATTAAAATGAAATAAGTAGCTAATACATTTCATCTTCAAACACATTTTCCTTGTTATGTTAACGATTTACTGAACATAAGGTAAAGTGTTAGTTTTTGTTTTGTTAAAAAAGAAAAAGGAAGAAACAGGTCAATATTCAGTGCTCCTTTTTTTCTCGATATTCAGTTAAATATTACGGAGCAGCGCTCACAAATAACCTGGAGCCTGTTTGACGAAACAAGTTTGCAACTTTTCACTCTTGAGTTTACATTTCCAGAGGACTGTCTCAAGAGCGGTAACGTTCCGCCAGAATTATTATGTTTACTATCGTTTTGTTACTATTTTCGAGTGTCAAAAGTTCAATAACAATTGATTATTGTCTTGTATAATCATACTCCTTGCACAAAATAGTAGAAGCGTGTGTGAATGAGAACAGAGTTTGTGGCGGGAGGTTAGCGCTTTTGAGACAGTCCTCCAGAATTGCAAAACTGAATAATGAAAAGTTGCAAAGTACTTTGGTGAAGCAGCCCATTACTCTCTGTACCAAACTTGAACTTACTGCTTTTTTACATTAAATTTTAAACCATAATCTGCTGGATCACAACAACAATTCGCATTCATTGTTAAGCTGTGTTAAAATGATTAGTTTTCTTTGTTAACGCAGACAGTCTACTTCGCCACGCAAATATCAGTTTCAGGACACATGACTACCATTATCGCACTCTCTACGACTTCCACCTATTCGAGATTAACCATTAAGAATTTTAACATATCTAGTAGATACCCTGTTTAAGGAAATAGTAAACTGTATAGTCTAATACACGTTCTGCAATACGACGTAATAAATAGATAAATATAATATACTTGCATACTCATCTTAATTGTTGATCTGTAAGTTTTCCACATATCTATGTGTGTGTAATGGATTTGAAATCATTGTATTACATTTCCGAAAACGAAAATATGATAGCCTATTTAAGCTTTTTGGTGTCTATTTATTGTCGATTTTTATTTATTTTAGTGCCTTTAAGCCTGACTATTTCACATTATTTTAGTACCTATAATCTTATCTTTAGTAATTGTGTAAATTTCACACCGAGACACGTCTTGGATCCCCACCTAAACGAAACTCTGGATAGTTCGTGTTTATAACAATGCACAGTTCACTTTACTTTTAAGTGTCTTTTTCGTTCAATGTGTACTACGATTTTTGGACATTGTTTTAATGAATCTAAAACAAATCACAATTAATTTAGGACGTAGGAACTATACAGGGTGTCCCATTTTAATCAAACCACTGGAATATTGCAAAGCACTGAAAGAAGATACCAAAAGGGCGCAGTAGAGCATGTGCCGACAGAGGGAGGACAGCTTCCAATGTACAATGGAGTTATGTCACAGGCACAGTGTTGCCACCTCAACACAAACTTATATTTTTTTCAAATGAGATGAAGGTTCAATACTTTTGGAGGTGATAGTATGAGCCATGATGAACAAAAATGTTTGTTCGTTAAATGCGCAGTTGATCAACACGTAATACACGTAACACGATGCGGAGTTATAGCGAAACTTCGTGTTATGAATGACATATTTTACCACAAGAGACACGGATAGTATCTCGGGCAAGTGAAGAGGGGTTAGTTAAAGTCAGGTTCGATATTTTTCATTATATGCGATATACATAGGGTTTAAGTCGTACTGCATGTGCTGGTTCTCCAACGCGTAAGAAGCTAAATAATCACTAGCATTTTTCGCTATTTCACACATTCATTACCCGAAACTGATATATTTGGATTTCAACACTTGTAGGCACGTTGGGGAAGTTACTTCTAGTGTAAATTTTACATTTTTTTTTCGGCCCATGAAATAAAGCAAACCGGAACTTATAGTCGAAGAGGAAAGTTACCTCTAGGAAAACGAGCGCGATTGCAAGCAAGAAATACAGTTATTGGAATTATTGATTTTTACAAATTTCTTCCACTTATAGATGAGTTTTTGTCACTCGGATACAACTGAAAAGTAGTTAAGATTTTCAGTTTGGGAGTATATATCTAAAATTGGGGCGTGTAAGTAGGATTTTGGAGTATTTTTTCTATTGACTTTAATCTTAAAATCTTTAAAGTTGGGATATGCACCCGAGAATTTTGTGGGGTTACACCAGCATTGAATGGTATAGGATAATTCTTGTAATTATATTCTTCACAGCACAATCATTGGAATGCACACTACAGGTGGTCAGCGAAGTTAATGTACTTCAGGAAATTGAATGTGACTGCTTTCACGTTTTTTTTATTTGCTACGAACATCTCAAAAGGAGAGAGGAATATGATAAAGTGTGAAGTGGATTAATGTTTAATGATTTTATTTTTTTCATTATAGTTTTACGAATATTGATTTTTGCTTCATAATCATACGGATAAACTTCATTTTTGGAACCCCAGCATCCGCCAGTTACTGATTAATTCCTTGTAAATAAGTCACGAAGTGAGGTAAAGGAATATTTAATCATCTTGAATACATTAGGCTTGTTTACTGGGTACACTTTACTTAATGTCTCGCAAAAAAAAAACAACTAAAATTTGCAAAACATTTCCAACGTGCGTGGAAGTGTTGAATTGCAAACTATAACGAAGTTTCGAGTAATGGAATTATGAAATGAGATTGAAAGAGCGAAAAGTACTTGGGACTATTCAGCTACTTGCGTGTCGGGGATGAGCACATCGAGTATATGTTAAACGTCATGCGCAACGCTTATACTCCACAAAATGATCTAACCTGGCTTTAAATAATCGTATTCACTCACTCGACATGATGTCCATGATTTTTGTAGCAAAATAGTATCATTCATAAGACGAAGTGTCACAAATAGTTAGCCCCCACGCCGCCATGTTCATGTTTTGACCAACTGGATTGAATATTTAACGAAATAATAGTGACACAACTTTCCGTGACATTTTTCATTTTGCGAAATGTCACTGGGAGTTTATAGAAGCGTCAATAATAATTATTTGCAAGGTAATGTGTGGTATAGTTTTTACACATGGGTCAATAACTTGTGGAAGCTGCAGGTCATCAAGAAAAGATTATCGTTTATGTTTTATTGTCTATTTTCATTATCATTTGGGGAATATTATGAGTTTGTCTCGAAATCATACGGGTATTCTTGACTTTCGTAACCACAGAATCCGTCAACTATTGATACATATGTACGCTCTACACTACTCATTCTCTTGTAAATAATTCACACACAACACCTAATAACAACTAGCAAACCAAAGAGCGTTTCGAAATCCTATGGGTCATTATTATTTCGTTAAATACGCACTCGAATTGATCAGCACGTACAAATATAGCGACATGCGGAATAATACCAAAGACCACTCAGTTCATGTTATGAATGACCCGCATCTTGCTAAAAAAAATGACGGACACATGTCGAGTAGTGAAGTCAGATATTTTTTATTATACGCGATGCATCTGATTTTTAACATTCATTCAATATGCTCACTCACAACTCGGAAGCACAGTTCCGAGTTGTACTTTTTTGCTCCTTCACATTTCCAATGCGTGATTCCAACCTTTGCTATATTTTCCGTTTCAATGTTTCTACATATTGAAAATATTACATTCCTGCAAGTTTTATATTTTTTGAAGCTCCAGAAGTAAAGTTTTGCGTTTTAACACCACATACTTCCAACATTCTTGTAACTTCTACATTTTTTGGGAAGTACAAATACAACTTCATCTCCCGCCTAGCACGAAACGAAAATTTTCGTACAACACCTAACTGAATCTGAACGAAAAAAATTAAAGGAAAGAAAACGTGAAAATGTGAGTAAAGAAACGTAAAGTTCAATTTATGCGTTCAAATGCAATTCTATCACTCTTATCATCGGAAGAGAATAAATCTGAAATCATATGCAAAATCTTTCACATGTGGCAATCGCCTGCCAAACGGTTTTAAAACATTCATTTTACGCGCTAACTGGAAGAAGAAGTAGGAGTTAATTCCAGTTTGCTCAACTTAACTGTTGGTTACGCCTTAACTAGACATTGAAAAACGGGTAAACCACCAGTTAGAGTTAAATTGTTAGTTACTAGCTAACCTGAACTTTAACCAGACAATGAAAAACTAGCCCTTGGTAAAATAATGGCACACAGGTAAACGTAAGAAGAGTATGAAACAAGGGCAGATTATTGTCTTCCAATGCGAATGTTGTGTTCTTTTTCTTAGTGTGAGAATAGGGTTTTAGCATCTAAAACATCTCTTCGTTAGGGCGTTGAAATTTTGATAATTTTATGCTTCCTAAACGACAATAATACTTGAAATATGTCATATTCTCTTTTGGACAACCCACTGGAAGCACAACGAAATTTTAAGACTACAGAAAAAGAATGTACTTCGTCCATTTTATTGTTTTCACAGGAGAGTGATTTAAAAGTTCAGAATTAGAAGTAGGCTAGCTTTTCATGCAACCGTGCGTTGCTATTTTGCATGACATTCGGGTGAGTAGCCAATTGAAAACGCGTTTAAGTATGTGTTTTTACGTATGACACGAGTTTCTATTGGCTACTTATATAAATCACCAAATAAAGATTTCCTTCTAATAGACGAACATTTCTCTTCATGCATGATAGTTTGTTGTTGAGGACTTTCAAGAAACAAACAAATGGCACGTTTATATCAACTTTGCGACAAATGGACAAAAGCACGTTCTTTTCCTGTGGTGTTCATTTTTGTTGTACGCCATGAGCACGTAACTGGAGGGCCGAGTTTGATTGCCTCAGGTGACCTTTTTATATTTTTTTTTCCCAAGATCTTCAGTTTTTGGTTTTATGCCCATAAATAATTGCAGCTACAATTTTTTTATATTTCCAACATTTTATATATTGCACAGAAAGAGATTGGTTAGAAAGCCCGGTTAGATGTTTTTCATTATATCTGTTTGTTTTCACTCCCTGTGTTGAAGTCAGTTCCTCTAATATTTCCCGTAGCGAGAAGATCGAGGAGAAAGTGACTGTGATCCTGGATCCAGAGAACCTTATATTAACTGGCGTCAACGTTGAAAGTCCTATTTTCGAAAGCATGATTTAATCGAGTGTGGAGAAAATAAACACCGTACGTGACTTACCTAACCTCCACGTACCGTTGATCACTAATTTTATTAAACTTCCTCATGCGTGTGTACAAAATAGAAAAGTAACTTTTCCTTTAAGAAATACAAACGAAACTACACCAGGATTCGATCCCGGGTTTTCCGTTTTAAATTCCCGACCTGCTACCAATACAAATCACCCGCTTGTCAGTCTTATTTACAATTAAGGAGTAATATTTACTGTTTAACGAGTAATGCGCCTACGCGAGAATGGCCCCTCCTTAATGTAGCTTTCTGTATTGAGACTCTACTCGCGCATTACCGACAATTTGATACTTGAGCCTACTCGCGAACTAACCAAAGAATAAAACTAGAAACTAAACTGAGTGTATTACCCATAGTATCAAAAATAATTCAATCTTGCTGCCAACTAAAGAGCCTTGTCCGGAATGCACGATTCTTTTAGAACCATTCACCCTCCTCCGAGAACACAAGTAGAAAGGACATCCGATATTCTCTCACGCAGGCGCATAGTGTGAACTGTAAGTATCACAGACAAGCGCTTTTTCTGCACCTCCCAGCTTAGTCCAATGCTTAACGTATCGGAAAGCTGATCCAGAGGTACCGGGATCGAATCCTGGTGTGTTTTTGTTTGTATTCTTTTTGAAGAAATATAACGTTCTTTTTTTATGTATATACGCAATAGGAAATTTAGTAAAAGTAGTGATTTAATATACCAAACAGAGGCTACTTAAAGCTAGGGTGTATATAAATAAACCAGGGCAGGACGCACATCGAGCGAAGTGAGTGTGCAAGGAGGTTATGGTGCATCCGAAGAAAGCTGGTCGTTGTTAGCCGCGGGGTGCGCAGCCCCGGTTAGCGGTGGGCATACGCAAAAGAGCTGTTCACGCAAAAGTGCTGGGAAGTACCGGAACTGTTTTCATGTAAGCTCTTCTTAGAAAAGAGTGAGGGCGAATTGTCCTAAAAAAATCTTGCGTTCGGAATAAGCGCTTTTGATACAGTGTTGCAGACTGTACACACGAAATATTGCAGACAACGCCCTTTTCTTTTTAACAATAACAACACATTCTCTTTTTTTAATTTTTATTTGAATGCTACCTTTTGCTTCAATTTGTATTTTAATATCCCATGTATTTAACGGATAAAAGTCAGAAAATCAGGTTAGACATTTTCTCGGTATACCCATTTCCATCATGTTACAAAATGCACAGGTAAAGCTAGGTAAAGTCAGGTTAGGTGTGTTTTCTTTCGTTTTTCGCGATTCGCATCACAATTTAACACAAGAATCAGTAACACAATCATTTACCCCGAATTAGGACGACGATAAATAAAACTCCAATAAAATACTTACTCCAATAAAAACATTACTTTCGCCTAACAAAGATGGCAACAAACTCTCTAGTTGTTCGCTAACCATCGGAGAAGGTCGGAGAAGGACTAGAGTTTACGAGAAATGAAGTATGTATTGTGTTTCACGAAGGATATATGACCTGCATGCCAAACCTTAATTAGCGAATGTTTGCTGCACCATATAAAGATGACGGGACGGAATAATCAGTTGAAAATCGATCTACACCGTTTTAAGCATTCCTTACAATTGACAAGTAATGCAGGAAAACGTATGACACAAACAAATGTGTCCTTAAATTAAAATATTATATGAATAAGAAAATTTACAATAACTCAACAATTAAACATACTTAAATGTTCATTCACCTCCAAAAGTATGACGGTCCTCTATAGGACAGAAATGTCAATTTTAGCATCACGTAAAGTAGAATACAATTATACGGAAATATGCTGGAATAACTCTACACAAATCCAAAAACTACCAAACTTCTCACTTCAAGAAAGCGTATTAAAACAAATATATTAGCCCAGCAAATACCTATGTTTGGGAACAGCTCACCTGCGAAAGAGGTTTTCCACGTTCACTTAATGGAATATCGGATTTTTTCTCTTGTTTTGCATCAGGGTGAATCTCTGCTACTTCTCCAACACTTTCACTTCCACCAGCATTGACTAAAACCGTTTGCAATTGTTTTACAATTTCTATCGAATGATCAAGTTCTTCGGAGCTTAACTCTTGAATAAGTTTATCTAGATTGCTCTCCTCAGCCATCGATCCACTGGAACTGCATTGCTACAAAACAAAATATTACAATTACAAAGAAATGGAGTTACAATGCAGTGCATAGTCCACAAATTTGGACGGCTATAACATAGCCAAATTTCAGGGCTATATTAGTCAAGAAAGATAATAATTATACGGTAATGTAAGATGCGCATTTAAGAATTCTCGTGCTCTTGATCACCTTGAAATGAAATCCCCCTATTTAATCTTAAGTCTATTCAGCTAAATTCAATTCAAATAGAATTACTGTGGAAAGGACAAAACATTGCTTATTATTACCGACATTTTAGTCAATCTACCCATGTATGTTATAAGAATTATGAATACGAAACGAACAGTTTACTTTTCTTTGGCCAAACATAGTTTCAGGTGGCCGAAGGAGATATCAATTAGCGTCACAAAAGCCCGATAATAGAGAAGAGTCATGCAACAATTAACTGGAATATTGCATAGTCTTTTCTCTCACTTCTGAGATTGTACTGTAGTCCAACCAGGGAACAGAATATCTGTTAATTTTTGCTGGTTGCCTGCCGTGTAGTTTGTGATGAAGAACGTAACGACTCACTCCAACAGTAGACAAACACAAGCATTTCTTGTGTTTCTGTAGTGCTGTTAACGTTCACTCCAATTTATTATTCGCGATAATCCGATCAAAGTAATTTATTTATTTCTCAAACTAACAAGTAACAGTATACCAAGTTGCCACTCAGATCTAGAAGATGTATTTAACATTGAGATACCAACTGACTTTGCATGTCAAAGAGTGCTTACATTTGGCCAGCAGTTCAACAGGAATGGGAGGAATATAATTGATACGTTATAGGCCACTTATGATTTTCTACCGTTGGTTTAAACTCAATGCAGTGCAGTATGGTCATAGGAAGCTATATGCCAAGGATAACCTGCGTTGTATTACTCGTAGTGACTAGACTCCGACACGGGAACAAGTGTAAAATTGGGTTGAATTCGACAGAATGGCATATGAGTACTGCGTGTAAAATGGTTCAGGGACATTAAGTCTGACAAAGTTAAGTCAAATTTACCCAAACTTACCCGGGTTACATTTACCTTTGCGGATTTTTTTTTGTACAAACACACACTTAGACATACGCACACTCACACATGTGCCAGATCCATTTTCTCTTTCATTTAGAGATGAGTTTCAAGAAAACTAACTTCAAATTCCCGCTTCTCATATCGAAATCGGGGAACAAATTAGTTGCAGAGGAGGATCAAGCTCCTCCTTGTCCCTTAGATCACTAGTTTCATTTTTTTAAGGGCAAAAAAAATGCTATAGACGTAAAAAACGGCATTTGGCAGGAAAATGCTTACCAATCTGAGAGTATCAAAGCTACATGACGTCTCTTTATTATGGTCACCATGTAGATGTTTCTTTAATATTTTAATATTTCGCACCTAGTTGTTCAGTCAAGATGAAACAAACTAAATCTTACATAATGCTACATACGAAAATGGAAAGCGCAATAGCGAAAATATACGATGTCACAAAGTACAAGCCGCCAGTTTACTAAATCATTAAATTTGAGTATTCGGATTGTCGGATCAAGATGGAAGCAAAGTATAGCTCAGATTATCCTCAGAAATAATAATATTACTAAGAATAAAATGTAATGTTATGTACTTTACGGCCGCTGTCTTGAAAATGTTCAGATCCGAATATTTCGAAACATAATGATCATATGAAGAGGGAATAAAAGATGTCTTACACATAACTGCATCAGAATATTGTAAAAAAAAAGTATTAGTGTAATAACTATTAAATATTTCCTATATTACACTGTTAGGTCACAACAGCAGTGTAAAGAGATATCTTGGATAACCAAGTTCACCCAATAGTCCAAAATTTATCCCAAATGGGAATGCCACGTTCAAGAATAATAGTGCAACTTTCATATCACTGGTCATACCCAAAAGTCGTTTCACGATCACGCTGAAAAGGTTCAACATTTCCCCTGCCCCGAGCTGTATATAGACATGAATATTATCGAACTTTTTCCGGTGGTTTGGAAACCATAGTTCGGCGTAAATTTTCACCACCTTCGATTTTAGCTCAGCTGGAAGCTGTACTGCATGAGGAATGATTCAAATTTCACTTACCAGCTTTCAGCACTTGGATCCATCAATTGCGTCCAGAATTCAAATCCTTTTTGAAATATATTTCGAGAACACTAACCTAAGAACCTTACGAGTTATGAAGTTTGTTTTCAAGTTCTTGAACAAATGTATACAACCGAAATTAAATGAAAGTATTAGCTACACGCTTACAGATGTATCAATAGATGGTAGCATGGGTTTGGCCATAGATTGAATGTTAACTGCAAATGCAATGCGAATGAAAGTTTATACAAACTTATATATGTTACAAACCCGAAGACTATATTCAGGTGATTGTGTTCTCTTGATGGTAGGACTTTAAAATATTAAAACGAAATTGAAAAGAATATGATTTAACATCTTCTCACTCTCGCATGATTATAAAAAATCCCTACGAGAAAGTATTTTCGAACTAGATGCGTCCAAATTTACGTGCTTAATTTATGTTGTACATGAGCTTTAGTAGAGTATTCTCGGAACACCAGGTAATGTTCTAACATGGATATTGTATAAAAGTTTCAAATATTTTTAGCACCGGATTTGCAATGACTGAAGACTCATAATACAACAACACTGAAACAACATTGATTGGATCCTTAGACCCAAATAATCAATAGTTTTACAATTTGAGACCAGTTGAATATTTCTTTATAGATGAAGAAAAAAGTAGTAAGTAGAAACTTCATTCTGTGAGTTTTTTTCAGCGGTGGATGTTACAATTTAAATTGTATTCTTTCTGGGTTAGGGGTTTTGCCAACCTCAAAAGAATCTTAAGTTTCCAAACGGGAGAACGTAGTTTTCCGGGGCATTACCAATTATACATGTTGTATATGACGCATATACCACACTGTTGCACAAACTAAATGGTGGATATAATGCAGTTTTGTCGCTGTGGTAAACGATTCACACACGATGCTGATGACTTTTAGAGAACAATAAATGTAAATAAATAAATAATATACGTACCTTTATTTGAGTAAACGGAAATTTTATACAAGGTTTTTAACTCTCATATCAGTGATATGTCCATCGTGTTCTTGCAAATCCGTTCTAAACATTACTGCAATGGAACGCGATGATTGGTGCAAAAATATTAACTTTCTGTCATGTTGGGAGAAGTTGATTTTTCACTCGTAGTTGAATACAATGCTCCTCCACGAAAGAAACGCATGTTGCCAGATGGTTGAATGTCCGATTTAGATTATTTCATCTATATTACTGACCTGGCAAATCAGTCCGAAATATGACTCACTTCCGTATATCAATATATATTGATTACTTCCCTAAATTCTTATAAATGACGTGATTACTTCAAACAAAAGCTGGAGATAAATAAAATACAGTGAACCTATTTCACTGCTCAACTATACTTAACGAGTCAAGATTATTGCAATACTTGTGGATGTATACATTTTAGACTAGGGAAGCGTTATTCTAAGCAGAAGTCAATTACATTGTTAAGGGCAGGCTTCGTATTTCTAGAGGAAATTGAATTTATGATTTTTTACTTTATGATCTTAAGATCAGGAAACTAACAGGCCTTTGGCTGTTGAAGGAGCTATCCCGGCCTTTGGCTGTTGGGATTGAAGCAAAACCTCAAAATCATTTCATGATGATCGGTCGTTGGGGTCGAACCCACGACCTCCCAAATGTTACGCCACCGCCCTACTATTGAGCTACGGCAACTTAGTACTTGTAGTTGGACATTAGTAGATTTCCCACAACTCATACGTAATTTTGATTCCAATTTCTTTTTTTGAACATCCTTAAAAATGGCGTAACTAAGACAAGGACAGGTGGCGAATGACAAAATATGTAAAATCATGTACAGTTACTAGAGATGGAATGTCGAGTACTTTAAAGTCAAGTTGATATGATACGACGGCTGATACGATCCCTCCTATGGTTTATTACCTATTGCATTCTTTGAACGCGTAAACAAGGATCGTAGAATATTTCGTGCTAGGTAGGATTTATTGGTAACAAAGCCCCCTCGAAATTATCACGTTAAACACTAATGTTATGTGTTTTGTGTACAGAGGTAGAAAAGGAAAGAAATAAGCAACACACGAGGAGCAATATCAATTTCGCCAAATTCATTTCTAGCTTCGTTTTCATGATAGAGATAAAATAAGCTGGATAAGCAAGTTTCAGGGACGTCCACCTTATCCAGAATTTTGTTTCGTACGGGTCCACTTTTTTCGGTGTCCCGGGTGAGTATTCATATGAAATGTGCATTATCATTCCTAAATGTATACTAATTTTACACATAAATCCGTATTTCGGACAGGGCCCAAACACGTATGTTCCCTAACATTAACTTCGTCACTCACTTAGTATAAGCTAGATTCGTATTAGTATGTGTACAGACTTACTGTTACTAACAAATTATGATCAATATCTGGACAAACGCTTCAACACTGAGGGCATATCGTTGAACAAGGAATTAACTTGATCTTTGAATAACACTGAACTATGACTTTCTTACGAAATGAAGCATATGTTTAATATAGTAAAGAAATTATGCACATATCCCACTGCTTCCAACTAAAACAAAATAATGGAGTTGTATGCGGGAACAAAAGTATTATGTTTCATGATAATATCTGATGTAGTAAAAAGTAATCCATTATTTTTGCATAACATTGAAGGCTTGACTTACCATAGTTAGAATCATCCGATTTAGGTCACATATGCGCCGTTTTGTTCGATAACGTGTTGCCATTTGGAAGGTAATATCATGATGCATCTCTCATAGAAGCCCTTGTCTCTATTGGCAAAAAATTGAGACAGTCGATTTTCACAAGCCTCTCTTGACGCGAATTTTGCACCAGCAAACGTGTTCGCCATGGACAGGAACAGATGGTAATCACTCGGTGCCAGGTCCGGACTATAAGGTGGATGCATGAGAACCTCCCAACCAAGCTCCCGGAGCTTCTGGCGAGTCACTATCGATGTGTGTGGCCTGGCGTTGTCCTGGTGGAACACAATGCCTCTCCTATTGGCCAAAGCTGGCCGCTTCTGGGCGATTGCTGCCTTCAGACGGTCCAATTGTTGACAGTATAGTTCCGAGTTAAGGGTTTGGCCGTAGGGGAGCAGCTCATAGTAGATAATTCAATGTCATTCCCACCAAACACACAGCAAAACCTTCTTGGCCGTCAATCCTGGCTTGGGCACCGTTTGCGCCGGCGCACCGCGCTTCGACCACGACCGTTTTCGCGTGACGTTGTCGTAAGTGATCCACTTTTCATCACCAGTCACCAACCGCTTCAGAAATGGGTCGCTTTTGTTGCGATTCAGCAGCGATTCGCAGATGGAAATTCGGTCCATGAGGTTTTTTTGCGTTAACTCGTGTGGCACCCATACATCAAGCTTCTTTGTGTATCCAGCCTTATGCAAATGGTTCCACACGGTTTTTTGTGCAATGTTTAGCTCTTGGGCAATCGAAACAGTGCTTACATGACGGTCGGACGCGACAATGTCCATGATTTTATCGACATTTTCGACACTTGGCCTTCCAGTGCGTGGTACATCTTTGACGTCAAAATTACCGGAACGGAATCGACGAAACCAAAATTGCGCGTGATTGGCTGTTACAGTATCAGGACCATAAACACTATGCGTTTTCGCCTTTATCGAAGAAAAACTGTAAAATATAGCGTATTTTCTCTTTGCTAGTGTCCATTTTGACGCGCGCTCACACAACACTGAGTCAACTCATCACAACTATCTGAACAGTGTTTGTAGTACGCAATCTCATCGTTTGAACGCCATCTCGTTGAACCCGATCGGACCTATACAACGCGAGATACAGATCACTGAAGCCATCTATTGGCAAAATAATGGATTACTTTTTACTACACCACATATATACCACATAGAATTTAACTCGGGCATAGGCCTCAATTATTAAAGCAGAAGGGTTTTATTTTGAGAGAATTGTTTTAGCAATATTTTAATTCTACCAGCTGTATAAAATAATGAGAATTGATTTCTTTTACAGATATTATTAATAAAACTATCTTGTTTCTTGGAACCATACATAAATCACTGTGTGATTTCTCGCGTGAAAAATCTCCTAATACAGACTGTATACTTTGTATCATACGAGGGGTCATACTGTCTAAACCGGCTTTAACTTATAAATCTGACACCAGTGAAAATTAATTCCACTAATTAGTAGAGTTCAAATAACTAATAGCATATGAATATACTCACCTGCTGCTGAGATTTCAAGTTATCCAAAGACACTGAAAGGTGGCTTAGAACACCCTCCGGTTCGTTCTCTTGTTTTATCTCTCTTTCAATCTTAGTGCATTCTTCACTTTCTCTTTGATTGGTGTCCGTTATTGCCTTCTGCAATTGCTGAACGATTTCTATCGATGAAGCAATTTCGTCGTAATTTAATGTCTTTATAATTTCATACATATCATCCTGTGTGTTTGTACAGGTTGAACTACACGGCTGAAATTTAAAACAAAGTCTGTGAAAAGAACCATTTACAAAATTCAAGTTTGATTCGGTTAAAAAATCATACATAAGCATAAAAGTTATGATCATTAAAACTTAAAAAAATAACGAAGTACGATCAGAAAATGGGTTTGGACTTGATTTTAATTATCGAAAACCTTGTAAAATTGTTTAATGATTCACACTTTTGAAATCTATTAAAACTAACAGGCGTAAACGATAGAATGATTTTTATAATTAGTGAGAAAAAATATCCCCCAAAAAACTGTGAAATATGCAAGATATGACTGCTACACTTAAATTTGATACTTTATCAAACATCATATGGATGACACAAAAAAATCTTGGTTCAAGACATGATAAACGAAGTGTTTTTATTAACTATGTAAAGGTCTACTGGACATTTCATTTTCCCTGAAATTATTTGGTTCAGTATGTTTTATTTTAAAAGTTTAAAACGGAAACAAAAAATGATTTAAAAAGGTACGAAACATTTACTTGGTTAATTTGTAACCTGGTTCTTTTTGTTTGTTTGTTTGTTTGTAGGTTTTCGAAAGATTAAAGTCTGCATTTCTAACTCTGCAGTTTTCGTTTATCGATTATTTTTTTCGAGCTGACGTGAAGCACCTCGCAATTCGGTGGCTTCACTGTTGTGTGAATCCTCGCTCAGATGGTACTGAGTTAATGTTCCTCTTCTTACTGAAGTTTCTTCGATTCGCGTGCAACTGGAGTTGGAAGCTGGGAGAGCGGATGTCTGCCCTGACGCACTTGGAATACGTCAAATGGAGTGTGGCTTGTGTTTCCTTCTTGGTGGACTTTTCAGTTTCCCTACGGGTTGTCAGTTATTCAGCGAGGTTAAAAATAATCCTTGTTCATTTAATTGCTGTCAATAAAGTAACTAAAGTGATTAATAATTTTTAAATTCGGTTGATTTAAAATAGACAAGTTTTAGTTCCGCTATTGTTTCAGAGTTAATGACGTTATTAAAAGTAATCCAGTTTTTCAAGTTAACGAAAGTTTCATTTTTAAAAAAATTGAGCAAACATGAAAGTCTTTTGAGTCGATTATAAACTTAGGTAAAGTAATTGCTTGGAAGTTTTGTGGCTTCATACGTAGTAATTATTCAACTAGGATAAAATGAATCTAAACTTGTTTGGTCTTTTTCTACTAAACTAAGTAAATTCTCTTTGTGAAGTAATTGTAGCTATCTAAATTACTAGTTACTAGCGAGTCCCGTTTCCTCGCACTTTCTTCATTCCACCAATTCATTACATCATCATCCATACGGCCTGAGTCATAGTTGCCTAAAGCCCTTAAAATAAATTCAAAATTAAAATTGAATTTTAAAAGAAGTAAAATGAAGTTCTCGGTTTTGGAATTGTAAATCTCGTTGGATTCATTAAAATTCGATAATTGAGACTTGTTGCTATGTTTGAAGCTAAAAACGTTCAATAAAATCCAAATTAAACTAAGTTGTAATATTTGTAAAATTGTCTTAGTAGAAGATAACACTAATCCAGCGATTTTCGTTAAGTCGGATTTGTGAGTAGAGTGGTGTCTCGTCGTCGCCCTCTTCAATCACGTCTCTTATGATTTTCACGCTTGATTGATTTTTAAAATTTATTTCGCGAATAAACTGAATCATGAGGTTAAATAAAGGCTGAATTTGTAACGTATAACTTTGATTCAATTCCGAGGATATAAATTCGATTCTAGAGGAATTTTGATTTCGTCGATTTTTAAAGGAAAGGAAGTAAATCTAGTTTCATTGTCTGGATTGTGCGTTCCTTGGTTCTATGGGTTGTTCTGTCATTCATGAAGATTTGCTCGGCTGGCCGTATCTTGGATTGGGTGATCTTTTTCCCTCTCAGCTTCCGTGCCGAAAAATGTGTGATTTATTTTTATTGTTGTAGTTGTGAGTATATGTGAGTGTGCGATCTGATTAGCGTTCACGATATGACGTTGCTTCCGTTTGTAATTCGAATGGTTCGTTTATTCCTGAGTTCATCGGCGTTCTGCATCGTCTTAATTTGTTTCGCTTAGAAATCGGACTACTTGTTTCTCCCAAACAAACGTTATTAAATATATAATATCTCAATAATTCATTCAATGATTTGCTATTTTCATTAGTTTTAAGAAAACAAGATAAATAATCTTGCAATGTAAAAAGTTATTTTTTACTGAAAGCTTTATATCTTCGATGTGTTATTGTGTTGCTTTAACTGTAAATGAATCAAAGTTTTCATTAATTACGCAGTAGACTTATAATAATAAAATATTTAAATTGTTTCGGATTTTGTTTTATAATTTTTCGGTTTTTGAGTGTTAACTTTGCCTATTGATCGTTTTGGAGGAGTAAAATCTGACCGGAGTCATACGCTACTGAACCAAATTTATTTTGGTAGCTTCTCGTTTCTTTCATTTCAAGTAGGTGATTGACCGTTGTTCTCAAGCAATGACAATCCCTGCTTGTTCTAAACGGTGAGAAGTATTACAAGTACCAACCGATGTAATAATTGAAGAGTACAAAGAAAGATGGATGGTTGCACTCACAAATAGTGCAGTTTACCGCTAGAAGAGTTCAAATGCAAAGAACAAACAATTGACAAGTTATAGTGGTCTTAGGATTTAGAAGCTGATACTGTGACGCTCCTGCTCCATCCCAGAAATTACTGGGACTAGAAATGTGTTTGAGGTTTCCATGGAGTTTTCATTGATAGAATATTAAACTTGTTTCAATGAGTTTGCGAGCAGGTTGCCAGATATGGGGAGGCGTTTTCCTTCTCAGCAAAACTCATTAATATATAATCACAGGGAATTGGAATTGATGAAAAATATTTGGTGAGCTCTGGTTACCCATATTATATTAAGGATGTCGTAGTTCTTCTGTCCGGTTAAATTTTAAACTTAGAAAGAGGAGTAATTACAACCTAAATAATCACTAAACTGATTTACCTAAAATATATCAATGTCCGATTGCTGTTATATATAATGAAGCACATTATATCTGCAATCTGCTTAAGAGAAAGTTCTCCTGTGTCGTAGTAGCCTGAATAATTTGATTAGAAAAAGTGGACAGTTTGATGCCTAGCCGATAAATGCATCCACGAAACCAATTTAGCCCGGAGAATGGGCTGGTGAAATTTCAGGGAAAAAAAACTTTTTTTCCATTTATTGGGGTACTTTAAAAAATCGGATTTTTTTTATAATTCCCAGCCTCAGACATTACATTAATTATTAACATTAATTGTTGAAATAATCAATATATTTGTTCATGTTAGAAATATTCATTAATTATAATAAACTCTTTATTAAGATTTCTTTTTTGAAATATATACTTGCATTATGGAAGGAATTCAAAAATAAAATCTCATTACCTAAACATTACAACGAGAAGCATTCTCTACTTTAATAGATATTATATTTACGTGCTTTTCAGTCAGTTTTGCTTCAGTGAATATAATTATATTAACAGAAGATAAAGGATGTAAATGTTAATATATAACACAACGCCGAACATTACTTTCAGTATTAAATGATTATCTGGCACAGAAACCTAAATAATGTAATATTTGTTACAGAAGCATAGATGGTTATGTCGAGATTTGTTTTAACCCATTTTGTTGAATGTAGAGATAAAGCTGACATTAGCTTGAAGTAATTTAAAAAAAGCGGATACTTTTAGTTTTTATACTGCTCTAAACATATCATTAAGGTACATTTTATTGCGTACATTTAAATTTCAACGTTCCCATTTGAAAAAAACGTAAATAAATGCTAATAGATACACACCGCAGAAATGAAACCTTAAATGCAAAGTAAATTATATTCCACTTTATTTATGAATATTACCTCATTATAATCAATTGCAACTTGTTCCTTTTTTACTTCTGCTGGTTGTTCCAAAGCTTTGTACTCATCTTCATTTGAAGCCATCTGTGATTTTATTAATTTCTTAAGGACATGCATGTAGAAATGCGCCAGTACCGTTTCAAGAATCATCCATCCGTATTTCTCAATGTATATCTCTGTAATGCATTAGAAATAGTTTATTTGTTTACTGCCTCCTGAGATCTAAGTAAATCTCTTCCTGAAACGAGAATGAGAACCAAAAAACTTACTTTTCATCAACAGCGAGTCATCATATCTATATTTTCGTAGCAAAACCACATTTTCAGATTTATACAGTAATAAAGCCTTCAGGGTCAGAGTTGTAACAAAAGAACAATGTCCGTCCTCTTTCTTCATTTATAAACATTACTGACATACGTGATTTCGAATTCTTACCAAAATACTAAACAATCAAAATTTATTTAAAAATTGACTTGGTCGATTTTGGCGTGTGACTATATGGTCTATATGAATAGGTTCATTAGGAGTACGAAAGATGTGAACTATTTCTTTTTATTCTGAGAATCGAAATCTTGTAATAAGGAAGGGAAGAAAAAATCAATATATAATTCTAAGATGATATTTTCTAAATAAGAAACAGAAGAAATCTTCATGGGAATAGAGAGAATAAAACATGAAAATAGAGGTAACGACCCACATAGCAAAATGACGTCCCAGGGATATTTGACGGATCTCCTGGCAGGATATCGGGACGTCCGTAGGACGTCCTGTTTAAGTCCCATTTACCTCCATGGGACGTATGGTTATAATTAATCCTTCGTATAACAATACGAAGGCATATTCTTCGTATAGTTATAATTAATTAAATAATAATAATAGTAAGGTCGATTTAATTTGTAGAAATTCCAGGTAGGTAATCCCGCACGGCTTTCCGGGGGACATCCAGGGGACGTCCATACGGGATGAACTGTTTGTATTGCCCACAGAGTTATCCCACGGACGTCCTTAGGACATCGCTATGGGAGCAGGACCATTCTGACGGTAATGGGATCTAAATCGGATGTCCCAGAGATGTACTCTGCTATGTGGGGAAAGAGGAGAATATACGAAAGCAATAATTGAAAGTAGATTTGAAAACACACAATATTTGTAAAGGATTTATTCGATCAAACAAGCGAATTAATACTTATACTAAAAATCCCAATTTAAATAATTTCATTTTAATAGATCCCCGGATTGTACATTCAAGAGAAATTTGTAAAAATAATTTTAAATTTCCAGTTTAATCGAATTGATAGACCCTCAACTGGATAAGCAGAGAAAGAAAAACTGAATTCTAATTCAACTTCATTCTCGGTACTGGTGATGGGAAAGAAAAAAGGGCCTTTTTCCTATAGTTTTATTTATTTGGAAAATAACGGTTTTCATATCTATTCAGGGAGCACCAAATAATTTGATGATTGACGATATGGGTCAAATGTTCGTTCTAATAAGAAATTCCATTATAAAAATAACTTTTGTATTGGGACTCCCTGTGACAATATTAATTGATTTATAAAATTTACTTCAGCTTGACACAAAAATGTCGAAAGCGCATTAACAAATGGAACCTTTATCTCTTGTACAAGGCTGCCAATGATATAAATTTATTTTGTATTCTAAACAAAGTTTGCTGTCCAGCTTTTAGCGTAAGGGTTTTTACTTTTACTAAATTGTAACAAAAATGCAAAACATATGCTAAATACTGAATTTTGGGGGTAAGAAACAGGAAGCTTCACTGGAAAAAAAATGTATACATTTTTATGACATCTGATTTCATACGGAACGTGTTGAATTCACTTTACGTAGTCGGTACAAATCATAATATTGCACCGCTTACGGCACTGAATCAAATAGTCCAGCGAAGAATCCAGTTTATTATGATAGACAGAAAGCGTTTAATACACCTCTTCTAGTAATATTTCTTCCATAAAAATTCAACATATTCTACCGATGTACCAACAATGTTTTTCCCCTTTGATTGCATTTTGTTAATTATAACAGATAACTTTTTTTTATTGTTTCATCAGCTTTAAAGCCATTTTTATCAATATTATTGCAAAACATAGCACATGTTGTATTTATTCCCTGTAATTATTCAAACGCTCCATAAGACACGTTGCCTTATTTCGACTGTATTTTGCCAAAAAAAAAAAAAAGAAATTACTTTCTGTCCCTGTAAGTAGCATCCAGAGTGGCTTTGTTGTTATTTTCGCGTCGTTTCCGTAGTAGGGCCTTTATTTTCTTCTAAACAAGACAAAAGATATCCATGAAATATGAATATCTTACCTTCGCCGCCACTTAGATGACAGAGATTTGAACACCGCAATTTCCTTCTTCTTCTATGAACAATGTTGCCAAATAACAACCCTCTTAGTATTTGCACTGTCTTATTAAATTTTCTCCTCCTTCAAATCACCTGTAGAATTAATTATCATATTTACAAGGTTCTTTGAAAATTGGAACTCCTTCGAGTTAGTCATGTAACGCACTTGCAGGAAATAACATTTTAAAATACTGATTTTCTTTTTAATTCAATAAACTTATTTGCAACGTAACTATTTCAGTGAAAGAGACAAAAAAACGTGGAGAAAGCATTTAACGTAGCTGCCTTCGTTCCTGCCAGATGGACAATTAACGAAAAACCTTTACTCGTGAATATTTCACACCTTCAAGCCGGACACTTTTTATTCCGTTGAACAGAAACGGGAATGGGATTGCAGTGGCGTTTAAATGGAGCTGTAAATTGTTATTTTGCATTTTTATACACAAAACCTTTTCTCTTTCATCATAAATTGTGGAAAACACGATAATTTTCATAGCCTTTTGTTTTTGGTGAAATAAAAACATGTTTTATCTTGTATTGAATGGGGAAAAGCGTACGCATTATTGACTGGTACAGTTCCCTCGCCCAAAACGACCGTGTTCAATTATTAACACAACACACTTCGAATATTTTAGAATCTTTTTTGAGCGTATGCAGCAGATATATAATGAAACAACATATAAAATTCCATTATGACCGTACCAGTAATGGACCAGTCGCCAGTGGTTGACCAGTAAGGAAAACAAACGGTAGACATTGTTGGATACAGTAGCAAACAACGTACGTGTTATACTGAGTCAGGGTTTAATAGTGCAGTCCCCAAATAAAAGTTGCACAATTCTCAGAGCTGAAAATAATATAATCAACGGGATTCAAATTAGAAGCGTCTACTTGCACTAAATGTGTTTTTGTTTCACACCAATTAGATGCTTAATGTAAGGCACAACGACCAGAATTTTCTGACTACCGGTACAGATCACAGACGTGAAGAGCCTGCCTTTTCTTAAAGTTTGTTATTCTGTAGGAACAAAAGGCGAACAACCAGAAATCTACATTTAAGTTGAAGTTTACGCTACCCAGTTACTAACTCTGTGAGTTTGGTGACCCTCCCAAAATGAATGTACAAGCGCGACAACCCAAGAAGAGTACGCAACAGGTTCTCTCGTAACTTTCACTACCAAATGACATGTATGTTGAGCGATGCTAACTCTCGGTCGGTGAAAATGGCTGGTTAGGTTTTTGAAATTGCCTGATAGTGGCTACAATATTAACAAAGAGTTCAGGGTAAGAAGGGTAATAATTTGAGGTAACCTAAGGTAAAGAATCTGAAAAAAAAATAGAATAACTATACAACAAAATAGCATTAGAAAATTCAACTGCAGAGACCAGGAATGCCCTAAACTGACAGAGAGAACAGTAAACTATGGACCGACATTTAAATATGTAAATATGTAACAGCGTACATAAAATAACGTAAAGTAAAGAAATTTGACGATTATAATAAAATCTAAACTGTGTGCAGAAATGAAGAGAGTTTTCGTGTTGAAATTTGAACTCTGCTAAAATGTAGTGAAAGAAGCGAAAGAAAGTTATGATTTTCTTTATGATGTCTGTTGCCGATAATTTGCAGGTGACACGTTATTTACATTTAGGTAAGTTTCTATGTTGTTTTCTATTTAATATTTATTGTTAAACGCGACTGTAGTTATTGTTCGTTTTTATTTTTTCCGTCGAAGCTATCAACTGTGATCGCCAGTCCTTTTTTCACAGCAGCTCCCCAATCACATCACGATGCTGGGTGCGTACCGTTCCAGACCCTCACGTCTTGGAAAAATTTCCTTAGCAGAGCCGAAAATCGAACCCTGGACCCCACGATCAAAAATCAGCGACGGTAACAACTAGATCAGCGGGACTGTCATATGAATATAAGAGATGGTGAAATTTTAAGCATTCAATCAAAGGGCATCTTATTTAAAGGGAGGGGGCAATTGCTTACTATCTGCTGCCGCCACTCTATCAAGACCTGATTTCCGATGTCTTCGTTGGAAAAGCAAGTTCAGAAATAACTCTTATAGTCGAGGAGCTAGAGGGACTGCACGTGAACCCCACTGCTGCGCCTTGACATTTTTTTATTCCCTAGTTTCTAAATACAATTTCTAGAAATGTTCCCAAAAAGCTGGCCTAAGGCGGCCATTTTTGTTCTGAAGGGGGTGAACTCAAAGGCATATAATTTTAAATCATTTTCTATGAACCCTTACGTGTACACCCCTGATTCTTCGAATCATTTTTATTTTCTTATTTGTTATGTTCTAAATAAAAATATATGTTCCCAAAAAATAAGGCTGAACACAATAGTCTAAAAGTGGTCAAAAGCATATGTTTTACAATTAGTTTATATACCTACCACGTGCACACTCTTGATTCTTCGGAACCATTTTTAGGTCCAATAATAGCAAAATTATAGTTAAAAGGGACCTTCCCGCTCATGGTGTCCGGCCGTGTGTCTGTCCGTTTCCAGAAATTAAATATCAGGAAATACAAGGGTTAGAGAGGTGTCGTTGCAAAGGACTTTAAAACACTGGATCAGAACACATAGAATAGTACTGTTTCGTGCAATGGTTCAGTGTTGCCAGTTAAAAAAGAATGGTTGTTCCAATTGCTTCCACTCAGTTAGAGCTAGCTGCGCCAAAGGACTCCACAAAATCCTTATGGAAATGGGGTCCCGGTCAAATGTTACAAAACTTTACTAAATGATAGTCGTGAATGAGTACATCAAAAGTGCCAATAGGACCTAGGTCGGAAAAAATAGTGTTCGCAAGCTACAGCCTCCGGAAGTTTCCGCATGTACGTAATAGTACTCAACATCGACATTCTGCACAAGCCCAAAAAAAAGAAAAAAAGAGAGACATTAAACCACCGAACCACGAATGTATTTTTATACGCGGAACTCGATTCTACGGTTAGAAATACATTGACCTACAGTCTTCAGCAAATCGCTGAAGAACCTGCAGAAAAATGAAGAATGTCGATGGTTGTGCTCAAGCGGTACAATCACCTTACGTGGATCCTGAATCCGAATCTACGGTTGTAATTGCTCCATCGAACTGCAGTCGTGAGAAAGAGCAATCATGTCCGACCACATGGTATATAAGGTTTTGGGAAGATCCAATTCGCACACTTGTGATTTTAGGCGCATCAAATGCGTTTTCCTCCGAACTACATTTTGTAAAGTGACCTCGCATTTAAAGTCAGATACATAAAAAATCTATATAAATGCAGATTGAACACGATTGCTCGACTTTGTCTCAATGTGACCTTGATGGGAAATTGAAATGACCTTTAAAATGACCTACAGACAAGCTGACCTCTAATTCGAATTCAGTGACCCAAAATAAACTATATAACAAATGGTTGTACTTGGTTGCCCGGGATTTTCTCAATGTAACCTTGATATGTCTTTGAAATGGCTATCAGATGACCTAATACAACCATTCTGACCTCGGATTTGACCTGAGTGACCCAAAAACATATAGTAGGTGATTGGACTTGACTTCTCGTCTTTGTTTCCTAGTTTTGTATTTCAAGGTGGTTTAACAAGCCTGCTAATCAGTACGTGTAAATGACCTTGAGATATGAGAGGAGCAGGAGTGCGCCGAGTCGCCACTAGGCGTCGCATGACTTCTCACATTAGCTGTGTGTCGGTGTAGGCGTAAGAGTTTCTCGCTTCTCCGAACGCTCACTTGCTCGTTGAAGCTTACCATCAACAACACGCTTGAAAACCAGGGGTGTTCAATAACATTAGCAGTGATTGTATCCACCGCAGAAGTACCCAGCACTAAGTCTTTGGTCTTTGCCGGGCTTCTGCCTCCGAATTTCCTATTCTTTAGATTAATTTGGAGTCTAATCAGTCTCCAAAGCGGCCTTGAACGCGGTCTTGCCTTCATTCGTCGGACCAAGAGCGATCTTGTCGTAATTGGTGGAATAAAATGTGGTTTTACCTTACCCGGTCGGATTACATGAAATCTTACGATCACTGGCTTGATTGAACACGGTCTTCCTGGTCAGATTGAATGTAATCTTGACTTAGCTAGTCGGGTTAAACGCGGTATTGTTTTAATTGGTAGATTGATTGAGCAATTGTAACCGCAGTTTGGAGTTACAGATGCGCACACACATTCGGTGACTTGTGTCGTTCGAGCAATACTGCCTTCTATCGCACTTCTTCATTCTTTTTCTGAAGGTTCTTCGGTGTTTTTCTGAAGACTGCAGTTCGATGGAGCAATTGCAACCGTAGATTCGGATTCAGGATCGCATAAGGTGACTTGTGCCGCTTGAGCAAAAAACTGCCCACCATCGACATTCTTCACTTTTCTGCAGGTTCTTCAGAGTATTTGCTGAAGACTGTAGGACACTGGATATTTCTAACCACAGAATCGAGTTCTGTGTATCAAAATACGTCGTGGTTCGGTGGTTTAGCTTCTCTTTCATTTTTTTTTCGTGCTCGTGCAGGACCTGGATGTTGAGTACTATTACGTACATGCGGTAACTTCCGGAGGCTGTAGCTTGCGAACACTAGTTTTTCCGACCTAGGTCCTATTGACACTTTCGATGTACTCATTCAGGACTATCATTCAGCAAAATTTTATAACATTTGACCGGGACCCCATTTCCATAAGGATTTTGCGGGGTCCTTTGGCATAAATATTGTTCGACAATATACAAATCACGACGTTACCGACGTTGCCAAGCAACACTCTTATAGGTGTTTCCAGCATATTTTCTGTAACATTAGCATTTTTAAATAGCTTGCATTATATTAGTCACAGCAGCAACAAACTTGACATAAACATTGCTTGACAGAATAACAGTATATTTCGGATGTCTCCACCCCCAAGAACCCCGCCATCAATGTTGCCAGCCCATGTAAAAATCTTTTCCATGAACAATAAGAAGTAGAAAAATGTTTTGAGGTTTCGTTCGAAAGGTCTTAGCTAGACTGGCTCAAAGCAAACATGCATGAGAAAAGACAGGCATCTGGCTGGCTAGTGGGGCTTGCCCCCCGATTCCTTAAAAAAAAAATATTAATAGTGCAAAACAATTGGGAAAGGGTAATATAATACCACATAAATATATATAGAACGGTAAGTCTGTATGCAGCGGGGGGAAAGGGCGCTTGTCCCGTCGACTATTTACTTAATTCCCCTAACAGTTGAATATAAGCGTCTCTACAGAGGAAGAAAAATGAAATAACCAATATTAAATAACCATTAAATTCGCCATGAACCAGTTTTCATTGTAGTAGGCTCGTACTTGATGAACCACATTCTATGAAGGGACCGGTGCCTTTGCGATTGTTGGTAGAATCCCAGCTCTAACTTGTTTCTTATTCATTCTGGTGAAAATAAAATTTATAGCAATGTCTCCAAAAGTCAAATCTACTTTTAGACCACAATAACGTCCATTTTAATCGAAAAAGGGTCAAGGGCGTATATTTTACAATCATTGTTATGGACACCACGTGCACCCGCTCAGAGGGGTTGGTTTTCACTACGGTAAACTACTTACTGAAGATAACGCTTGAGTGTTTAATTGTAAGAGCATATTTTGCCGTAACCTAATTAGAATTTTAAGCTCACCTGCAAGAAACTGTTAGGGCTATTCTAGGAGCATCTCTCACATACAATTTCAGCAAAATCTTCTCATAAGTAACAACCATACACCAACTGTGCATACCTGTCTTGCCAGATTTAAGAAAAAAACGGAGAATCTCTCGAGACTGCGTAAAAAAATTCCCGTCCAAGCTTATTATAATAGGTTCACAAATGTGTGTCGTTAACTAGAATCCACGTGTATAAGGAGGATACAACCCAATAATGGCTACTGATTTCGAAATACTAATTAGAGAAATAACATAGCAAAGAACAACTTATGTAAATATTTGATTTAAAGGATCTATCCAGTGTCGCACTGGGCCGTTCGGGGGCCCCGGCTCGAAGAGCAGTTAAGGGGCCCCACGGTAGGAGTTGTATACATCCCCACGGTAGGAGTTGTAAAATACGGGATCGTCCTTCAATCAGATTTCCGCCCCGGTGTTCCAAAAACGTTTACCGGAACGCTAAAATGTCCCGTGTTTTGTTTATGAAATACAAATTA
Organism: Lepisma saccharinum; assembly: GCA_022664845.1. NCBI lineage: Eukaryota > Metazoa > Arthropoda > Insecta > Zygentoma > Lepismatidae > Lepisma > Lepisma saccharinum. The sequence continues at coordinate 11,317 of JAGDQP010017220.1, read as the reverse complement.
CAGGGTCAATAGTAGTTAATGAGGTCAGTCAAGAAAAAAACTAACATGATAGGTCATTGTTTCTCCCACAAAGTCATTTAATTTATACTACTTTCAAGTGAAGGGCAGACAATAATTATTTTAATTCGACAAATTTAGCGTTTAGTTGTAGTGGCAACATAAATAACCGAAGACATCAATACATTATTCCAAAACCCACTTTTTTGGTGTTCAGGATACAAAACAAAACAATGGGTTTCCCATATCAATTAGAATTTTCCTGATCACATATGCAATTAAATTATGTTTAAAAACGAAATAGTTTTAATGAAAGCATTGTTTAGAATACGAAATAAGAAATTTGACAATAAGTTTAGGGATAACGCAAAATGTGTAATTATCCTACCCCCTAATGATAACATAAATTCAGTTACTGTAATGTAGAAAAGGGGTCCCATTCTGTTTGTTCTATTGTAAATTTTGGCTATAATGATCATCATAATTGAACAAAAAGTGACGGATGTGCCGTGTTTTCTAAATGCTATTTCTGTTGTACATCGCAATAACCAACGGGAAGGAGCCCGTAAGGCATTGGAGACCTCCTGGACGCAGCAAAATCTACAGTTATCTTTCTGATGTCTGTAGGAGTACTCAGTGACGTGCACCTGATGTAGGTCCTAATTTCGTGTTCCTTTTTGTTATGTTGTAGATACTTACATAAGGATTAAAAATTTATATATAAAAGAAACGAAGTTGAAGGTGGGTCCCCGGCCGCAATTCCGGCCCTCGCCAGCCCGAGACTGGATCTATCAACAAGAAACTGACTGAGTTACGTGTTCAACAACAACAGTAAAAATTGTGTTCCTTTATATACTGTAGTACCAAGCAGTCAAAAAAAAACTGCTTTAAGTTTATACGACGGTTGGAAAAAGAAAGTAGGCGTTTATCTGCACTGCACAAACTTCCCCGCTTTATTTAATTAGACACTCTCAGCTTGAAGTACGCTGGTCGCCATGCTGAACACCATGCTTCGTGGAGCGGTCACTTAAAGGCTGATTTTCATGAAATCTTACGTTGCTTGCGATTTGGGTGATTAGCCAATTGAAAAACGTGTTACACTTAGCTTACAACAAAACACATGTTTCAATTGGCTACTCATCCAAATCGCAAACAACGCAAACGATCATGAAAATCAACCCTAAGAGATAACCAATTTTGTGCGGTCAGTGTAACCAGGTCACGAAAAAGCATCTTGGTCAGCGCCAAAACGATGCTAAGCACATATTTACATGAAAGCTTGCTTTGCTTGCGATTAGAGTGAGTAGCTAATTGAGACACATGTTTTAAAGTTACCGAGTCAACGCCAAAACATGCCTGTTATTTAATCCGCGCAAAGCCAAAAAGAAACGAATTGAATTATGGCTGGTTTTCATGAAAGCTTTCGTTGCTTGCCATTTGGATAAGTAGCCATTGAAACACGTGATTTATTGCGTGTTTTATTGTAAGACAAGTGTAACAAGTATTTCAATTGTCTATTCACCCAAATCGTAAGCAAAAGAAGCTTTTATGAAAATCAGCCCTTACTTTAGGAAGAAAACATTATAATGTTCGTGGAACATGCGGATCGACTATATTATATATCTTTGTGTTATCTTAAATTCTAAGCAAAAACATCTTTTTTTGTAGCGAGTGCAAATCGAAGTAAGTATTAACCATGGTAAGAGTTATGGCGCAGTCGCTGTGTGTATAACGACGGAAATAAAAGCTCTCTCATGATAACCAACCAGATTCGCTATGCATGAAAATTACATTCATAACGATAAAAAATATGTGAGGTTAACGGCAGGAGCGGACAGGGCGAGAATGAGGGGAAATAACCCAAAAGAAACATACATGTTGAAATAATAGTGTTACATAGTTAACTTGAAAAATGTAACAACTTAAGCACACATATCTATGTATAACTACACGCATGTATGTGTGTGTATGTATATACGTATATCTCGTTCCAAGCACACATATCTATGTATAACTACACGCATGTATGTGTGTGTATGTATATACGTATATCTCGTTCCAAGCAATTCGTACATACAAATACACAAAAAGTGGAAAATGGTACTGTGTGAAAGAAAGATTGCCAACTACCTGATATTTTACCTGTAGGGCTTGAAATTTATCTGCCTTTGTGACTAAAATTAATTGCTAGTAGATAGCTCATACGCTGACACTACATAGTTTTGGCTGAGAATTATAAGGTTCTAAGTACATAGGAATTTAACGTTAATTAGAACCTTATAATTCGCAGCAGACGATATGACTATTTTATTCCATTCAGAAGGCGAGGAAAATTTATTGCCGAAAAAAAATCGTTTGACGTGGTGAGATACAAAAACTAAACGTTCAATCAGATTTCTTTAATTTCTGTAATGTGAGTTATGTTTAGATATGACATTTAGGCAAGTTTGGCTCAGGCTTGGATAGGATAAGAGAAACTATATTGCAAGTCGATCAGGGGTTATTTTAAAGGTGCCATCCTGGCTATCGTTTAGTGTTATTGTGGAAAAATATGGAAAAACTTCAATCAGGACTGAAGACCTCTGGGATCATTCCCAGGACGTTCCCATGCTAAGTCAACGCTCTACCAACTATCCTCCTATCAATATCTGATGAAGTAAGTGCCAGTAATATTCAAGGTAAGTGTCGTAAAAATATAATTGTCTTCCGTCCATTCACCTTCGACAGAAATCAATTATAAGTTTCGAATCTATAATAATCACTCTCTATTGTGAAACGGCTTAATATTACCACTATATAAAGCTGAAATATATTTGAGGGAAATTTTAAAATGATCAGTGCAAGAACCTCTTCGGGGCTTAAAGGAAGAGTGACGCAAGAATTCTACTCACAAAAGAAGTTATATTCATTTTGCGAGTGACTTTCTTTGTGTAACTATGGCGGAAGTGTTTCCTTTGTAATAAAATTAAGCGAGTTGGTATTCTCCCTTCCCCCATAGTGACAGAAAGAAAGTCACTAGCAAAATGGATATAAGTTCTTTTGTGAATAGAATTTTTGCATCACTCATCACTATTAAATTGTTAGTCTCGCCTTGAACAATATGGAATTTCTTTACTCGAAATTGCTGGCTGAATATGCAATAAGTTAAACGGGTTTAGGTTTAATTAATAACAAAGACAGGTACCGAAACTGTTTCTCCCGTGGGAATTATCCACTACGGAAATTATATTGCGAAAGTGAAATAGAACGGGCATTCTTAACTAAACATATTGTAGTATATTTTGTTTCCTACGAACTAAATTATTTTTAAATTCCATTTAAACGAAACAATGCATCACATGAAACGTATGCTTATAATATGTGTGTCAATTAAATTAGGATTTTATAATCATTTTCTAAATCATTTTAAATTCAATTTTCTATATGCTTCATTGTTATTGAATATCTGCATACCTCATATCTAGGAGAATAAAACTATAAATTTTACAACGGCGGAGATTAAATAAACTATAACCTTAAAGTCTCCAAATACCATAAATAAGTATTTTGGTTGTCGAATCAAACTTTATTTCGGTAATCTAAAAATAAAGAATAATGTATTGTTTTAGTCGTATTCAACTGTCTTGCAGATATGTATCATTTGCAAATAATAAACCAATGATTTAAAAATTAACAAAAGGAAATTTTCGAAAGGAAAAAACAGGGAAAATTGATTTTTTCAGAGGCAAAAATACAGTTTTATTGACAAAATCTTTTTTCGGCATTTTTACACCAAAATTTAACACATCTAATGCATTTGTTATTCACGTTTAGTACAATTAAATGTTCTTACGCTAAAGATATAAAAAAAATGTGTTTACATTAAGAATGCAATGTATCTCATGAGCATCCTTGTACGTGAGAGAATAGTTTTGTTCACTTCTGTCCCTTAGGAATCTTTGGCTCAGACCCAGAAAACTTACAAAATGGTTCAAAACTTTGTCAGATTCAATTTCATTGCGGATTTCTGTTTAACTATAATTATGTTTCGAACGTGAACCTGCATTTTAACTAAATCGTTCATCATAAAATGTTGTCATGGACCCCGTAAGAGTAAAAAAAAAACTTTATTTTCCAAACTCGCATGAGAAATAAAAAAAACGTTTTATTTTCGGTGTTCAATTTGTTCGTTATGATTAAACACTGGTAGTGCCACGCATTTCTTGCACATTGTGCCGTTGATTGTAGTATACGCGAAGTCGATTACGAAAGCGCTTCATAAGTTGTTCGCCCAGTGTGGTTACATTGGGCCTTTGTCATGTGATAATGCCTCGTATTTCCAATCGTGTGTATTCTACAATTTTTGCTTAGAATGGGGGATCAAGAAAATACACAGTTCAGCGTATTTTGCGTTCGGAAATCCGGTCGCAAAATATGTAGGTATACATGGTCAAAGACAATCTTAAGGCGTACATCGAAGGTAAGCAGAATCAATGGGCGTATCATATCAATAATTTGCAACATTTCATCAACAGCGGAATCCATTGCGGCTTGAAGGAAAGTCCCTTAAGTTTGTATCTAGCCATATACCCAATTGATCCAACGTTGGTGAAAAGGGAAATTTCTGACTGATCTGCGTGAGAGCACAGACGTCTGGAAACTTTTCTACGAGTTCCTTCTATATTTAGGTGCTCGGTTTCAAAAGTTGTGTTTTCTTTAAATTAGAATTGATAATTTTCCACATCGTACTCGTTTTATTTTTTGCATGGAAAATTAAGTTTGAATTGTGCTTTAATTTGGCTACTTTTATCACTTTCCTATACGTGTTTCAAAATATTTTAGATGTTTACGAAACTTTTGCGCCGTGTTCGTTTTAAGTAATTTCATCTCTCCTTTGTTTACAAATGTTCTGTGTGCATTCGGTGAAAGCATTTGCAAAATGTTCGGTGAAGTGTGTTTTTGTTAATAATTCATCAGGGTCATCATGGCCATCGAAACTGTACCAAACATTCATGTGTACGTTTTCCCCATTTTTTCACTATAAACGAAATGCTATACAGATTATTCGGGTTATGATTGTCAGTTCTCCATAATACGTGATGAAAGAGTTTCGTGGAAAGGATGGAGAGTCCTCAAATAACTTTAAAGAGATAAAGGAAGAAAAGAAATGCAAGAGCGCATTAACTGATTCCCAAAAACGTTTGGAGGAGCAGAAGTATCCTTCTCAGGAGAGTAGTTGCACACATATATATTTATTTATTTCGTAGAGAAGAAGATTTAAAGATTTTACACCTATATTTTTCAGTTTTAAACGGACATCCGATCAATGCAAGGCAAAAATTAAAATATTAGGCAGATTCTACTTTATTTTCATAGTGCATCTGTTGAAACTTGGAGCCAAATAAAATCATAAGAATAGCTAATGAAATTGTGAATAAATTTTGCATTATCAAAAAATATAGTTTTGGGGGTAGAATTTTAACAATAGGATTTATTACGTATTGAATTGAAGTATCATGAGGGGATATCATTGTGTGCATTTCCGCTGAACCACTTCGTTTCGTCATTTGTCTTCCGGTTTTACATTCTTTGTTTATATGTAAAGAAACACAGAGGACCCGGTTTAGGAATTATAATTAACTGAGAATTTCGGCGTTGTATTTATTGTCATCTTTGATAAAATCTATAATCTTGATCACCCCTGAAAGAAACACTGCTAATAACAAAGGCATAATTAAAATATGGTTTTAACCTCTGGGTCACTAGATCAATATCGGGTCCTCAGATTCAAAGTGTCCACATTTTGTCCTGAATAAATAGTTTAACTCTGTAAAACCTTTAAGGTCTGATATAAACTGTAAACGCTTAACAAACACAAGACAAGAGTCTGAACAAAAATAAAAACGCGCTCCTGTTTATCACTAACTGATAACAGATATAATGTTCGCCAATTGTGTCTTCAAACTTATGAAATTAACAACTGAACTGTAACTTACTCTTATTTTATCAGTTAATAGTAATGATATTATATTATCTGATTCGTGCATCCCATTTTAAGTTCCATTCCCTTTATCCCTCACAGAGAGAGAGAGAGAGAGAAAACTTCACTCACCTATTGAATAAAATTAACATTATAATCGTGAAATGAAGGTTGCCTCCTGTACCTCCCCTCTTGAATCCTTTATTGAATCTTTAAGTGAGTGGGGATCCAGAACTTCTTATCAAGAAACGGGAACCGGCTTTGGCTATCTATTTATTGGTGTATATTAAGTGTACTCATGCCTAACTAGGAGTGCCGAGCCCGTCAAACATGGCATTACACTTTAGCTTCCTAAATGCACATCGCAATACGATGCTTAACAGCAAACGAAATTGCGGATACGTTTCAGGAATGTTGCAATGTCATATTTGTATTTCAGCAAATTAGGTTTCAGAGCAGGTCTCTCTGTAACTTAAATGTAAGGTTGACATTTTATGGGCCTTAGATACGATAAAGGATGTGCCTTTAGCAATATCCCCATCAATGAAAGGGTCAAGTCTAACGCTCAACGTTTCTATTATATCTACTTTTGATCAGTATGTTATGGGATTATATCGTAATACTCCCTTTTTTTATGGCAGAGACAGTTGATACCCTGGAGTGGAGTTTAGCGCTCAACCTTTACATTATAAAATATAGTAACGTTAACAAAATAACCGTTCCGTAGGAAACTAATTACAGAGTTTAAGATGGAAGGATGACTTCATCCTTTTCTTTGGGTGATCGGCATGGGATCAGGAATGAAGGATAGCAACGGTTGCGTATCTAACCTGGGTGCCAGGAGTTTATACCATTTGCGTAGTCAACTGAGTATGCAGGATGACACAAGTTTCGTAGTCAACTCGGTGCCTGTTTGTACCAGATGCGTAGCCAACTGAGTACGGATACAAGTCTGATTAAACTGAGGGTACACACCAGATGCGTAGCTAACTGAGTGTGCAGGAAGGTACCAGATGCGTAGTCAACTGAGTACCAAGGAGTATTCCCGATGCGTAGCCAACCGAGAACGTAGGAAGGAAAGGAGCTGACCACCTGGGAGCGAGTGATGCCTTTGCCTTGCGTTAGCCCATTTTATAAGTGATTTCTGGGGGTCTTCATTTTTCTCCTTTGGCGACTTTAGTTCCATCTGAAGTTTACTTGTAGAGTTGACTGTTGTCTGCACTTATTTATGTGTCACTATTTGTTTACGTCACTTCTACACATGCTTGTCCTATAAACTTGATTGCTTTGTTTACGTAATATCCACGTGTTCAGAATATACGCGGGATATTGCAATATACGCAGAATATACGCGGGTTAATGGGTTGAATTTTCTGTCAATTGTATTGTTTGTCACAATATCGTCTCGTTTAATGATTTTACTAGCGTTTGTCTCTAATACTAAAAAGTTGTTCCATTGATGGGAGTTCGAACTTGTTTTGAATAGAAGGGTAAATTTCATCTAAAGATTATTACTAAAGATTAATTAATACTATGCCATTTGAAAGAAACTCCAGAGATTTTCCTTTCATATGTCATGCTTTCAAAATTATAAACCTAATGTACGCAATTTAGAATTTCCCTTATGATGAAAGCCAGGGTTTTGCCCAGAACTTGTTCTACATAAATCGTCAGGACCAGATAACGCTTTCTGCTGACAAACGTCGAGACTAAGTACCGGATGCCAAAATCACTTCTAGAACAACTTCTGAAATATGTTCATAGGGATACCATCAGCGAAATTTATCCTACTATCACCAAACAAAAAGTTTCCGCAAAAACACTTCGCCATAGACACATTTTTGAGATGTTTGGAAACACGCTCATCTCCCACTGCTGAATGAACGCCACACCAAGCTACTGTCTCCACCGAAACGCCAACGAACGCAGTAGGGATCAAATGAGTACATCCAAACACGGTTCCAGATAAAGCAGATACAAGAAGGACTAAGTCTCAAGTTTCATACAATTCATAAATGCTTACGTATCTTCACATCCGATGGCAGTCCTAGTTATCTCGTACAAGTTCTCACATCTCACCAGCCAACCGTCGATCATATGTGAATTTATAGAATTTATATTTGGAAGAGACGTCATAGGATAGAACTTTCGCCCACACAGACAATTATGCCATTTATACTCCAGCGTTTATACTATGGGGATCATATATCTGGTGAATGTAAATAGCTTGGAATCTATGGACACTGTTGAATTAGTCAGCCAACACAAAACTACACAAACTGACAAAATACACCAAAACGCAATCATTGTCAGCAGCATCATCCTACAGTAACAAACGTAAAGATTATCCAGAGCCTCTACACCGGAAAACAATCTTCCTTTTGTTCGTTTACGCCCAGGAGAACCTGATCCAACCTTTACCCATTCAACCAATTAAACATCATCAATATTGGCCTTGCAGCGAAAAACATTTTTGTTTGGGAATGTCGTATTACCTTTTCGGGTCTTTATGTTTTTATTTTCTATATGACTGTCCACTCCCATCTGAAGCCACAAATCACCATCGTTCATACTGTTCAGCAGCCTCACTGTTCAGCAATTTCAGCGACTTTTGCATCATGATAATAAAAGTAAAATGTTTAGACTCACCTTGCTTCCATCAACTCAGCCTATTTAATATATCCTTCATCTGCTCTTGTGTAATGGTGTGATAAAACCATTCCCATAAGCGGAATATTTTTTTACAAATATTTAGCACTGCAATGTCATCGTTATACCATAACGTAGCTTCGCAAAGGCGGATATTTTGCAGAACTAACTCAAGCCTCGATGGAATGTTACCAGTGTGCTTCAATCTTCTCTATATGAAACATATGAGTCTCTCTTGTTACGTTAAGGATCAATTTTAAGAAATACAGTTTTAGGAATATTTGCATTGAAGCAATAATTATTAGTTTATTAGTGAAAATATTGTTAGTGTCATATCTTTATTTTCTGCTTTAGTTTGAAATAATTATTAAATTCAATCATTAAGGGAAGTAATAGGTGTGGGTTAGTGTGCATAGAATCGATATTCCGTCCATTGAAAAAATAAATTAAAGAAAAAGGCAACAATATAAACTCAGTAAAAATTCTATTTAGACGTTAATATCCATCCCTGGAATGAAATTCAGAAGATATATATTTAAATGTAATTTGTAACTTCTAGAAACATAAAAAATGTTCAGTTTATTTAAGATGGCCTGAATATCAATTCGGGGTTTGAGGTTCGACGCATTTCTCTGAAGATCAGAATAATACTTTTTATATAAAAGCTTTTCCTCTTGCTTCATTATATTACCTATGTATTAAGTGTGAAGAAGTTTGTTATATGTTTAGGAAATATGATGCCTCAAAATTATAATTCCTTGATACCAGTTTTCATATTTTTATCTCAGGGTTGCACCACAACGTCTAAAACTGATAGTGAAAATATATACCAAAGTGCATTGAGCAATGATTTCAAAGAAAGATTTTGTGATCGCGAAGCGAAAATATTCTGTGAGTTAATCAGTACAATGTCATCTAATTCAGAAAATACAACACAAAGTCCATCGTTTAGTTACAAAGAAGTTAAAGATATTAGTCGCATAAAGGAAGAAAGCATTGAGATTAATTTAAATAAATCCGAGTTTCCCGAAGTGTCTACGAAGTCTATATATGCAGAAGTTCCAGTTTTTCTGGACTATTTTCTTTGTGGATCCAGTAGAGATAGTATTACAAACAGAAATATAGAAGTGACAACAATTTGTGAATATTCAAGCGAAGATGAAATAAATATTGGACAGTGCCCAATAAGAATAGAGATGGGAAAGCGATTGAATAGAGCGAAAGGAGAGCCTAAGATGGAACTTTCCAGAGAGAAACAGACAATGCAAACGAATTCAAGAACAAGGAGGAAGAGCACAAATATGTTTTGTGGTTCAAGAATACAAACGAAGACTTCCTCTAAAGAAAATACTAAGGTGTGCGATTTTTGCCAAAATAAATTTCAACATTTATTTGATTTGAAAAGACACGTAAAAATTCATACAGGGCAGAGGTCATATAAATGTCAGGTATGTAAACATAAATTTACTACAAGAGGGAGCTTAAAGAGACACATGATAACTCATTCAGGAGAGAAACCATATAAATGTGAAATATGTAACCATAAATGTACTGATAAAGGGAATTTAAAGAAACACTTGAGAAGACATTCAAGGGAGAGTCCATTTAAATGTGAAATATGTAGCAATAAATTTGCTGAAAAAAGGAACTTAAAGAGACACATGATAACTCATTTAGGGGAGAGACCATATAAATGTGAAATATGTAACCATAAATGTACTGATAAAAATAATTTAAAGAAACACTTGAGAAGACATTCAGGGGAGAGTCCATATGAATGTGAAATATGTAGCCATAAATTTACTGAAAAGGGGAGTTTAAAGATACACATAAGAACACATTCCGGAGAGAGGCCATTAAATGTGAAAAATGTAACTATAAATTTACTCAAAAAGGGGCCTTAGAGAGACATGAGACCACATTCAGGAGAGAGGCCATTTAATTGTGAAATATGTGGAAACAGATTCAATCGAGCATGTAACTTAAAGATACACATGAGAACACATTCAGGAGAGAGGCCATATACATCTGAAATACGTAAACATAAATTTACTCAAAAAGTTAGTTTAAAAAGACACTTGAAAACTCATACAAGAGATTAGCCGATGAAAGTTTTAAAATACTGGTATGCAAGGACTGCTCTCAACATCCACATGGAAACAGATATATTACGTTTATTAATAACAATGAAATGTGAATTAACTTTAAACAATCTCCAAAAGGTAGGATCGATTCCGAGCAAAAGACAACTTCTTCTTCTCTATTCTTGGCACGTATTGGTTGTGTAAACAGTAAGTGGAAACGAAATTCATTGATTCGAAGAGATAAATTATTTAGTGTAAATCGTGTTTCAGTAAAAATTCGGTGGAATAACGATTGCAAGAATAAGAAAGAGACTTTAGAACAAACTTTTAGCCTGAATTGAATGAGCAGTGATGTTTAACTTTTGATATACTAATCATGTAATTTAGGTTCTTAAGAAACATGATATAATTTATGGTGTACGTTCTTCCCTCAATTTGAATAGAACATCGTTACGATTTGATTATTAAGCATTTTTTCTAAATAATGTGTAGTCAGTATTTTGTGCGTTTAAATATTTATATTAATTGTGGTTCTTCCAAATATAAACTGAAAAAAATAGCCAATTGGAGGTAGGAAATAGAAATAAAAATACACCTGGCAAAGCCGTTAATAAATTTTATATTTCTT
>JAGDQP010017219.1:0-38990 GCA_022664845.1 Lepisma saccharinum | reverse complement strand
TTCGACGCAAAATTTAATTTTATTGTATATTACCCTTGTTTGGCTATATATCAGGACAATATTTTTCACACAAATACGTTACGCAATTCTGCTTATCATTGCAAGTCAGTGAATTTATACGACGCTTCAATATATTTATTTTTGAGAGAAGAAATCTCAGCTATAGACATGCGACAATCTTTATGTCCATAGCTGTACGTATTAATGTTCATAATATGTCATATCTCTATGTATTATACACATATTATCTTTGTACTGGGAGTAGTTGTGTGCCTTGCTCTTGCCTATCCAGGAGCCAACCGAGGCTTTGCAACTCCAATGGCACAAAAGGCAGCAGAAGAGGGAAAAGATGATCTTAAAGGAGACAACACTTTTGGATTTGCATACCACTTCTGGGGTATGTTATATCTGTTCTGTAAAGGGCATGAAACTAGTTTTTGAATATTGTTTTCTTTGTACGAATTTCAATCATAGTTTGATCCCATAAGTGTATCCTATAGTAATTACACTAGAAGGGGATACAGTTTTACCATTAACATGCTTATGTTGCACATCTATACATAACGGACCATAAAAGGAACTGTTTCATATCGATGTAATCTAACTGACACTGAGCAGTACAGATAAAAAACTTTTGCGCTGCATTTTTCAATCATAAACGTGACTCAAATTGGATACAAGATGAATGGTGATTTTCTAAGCTAGCGCGCTTTATAAGCCACTATTTCCCGAGATATTACTTCTCTGCTGACAATGTTATGTCACATTCAGGTTCTTCAAACTCCTAAACCTTGCATGTTGGAGATTTCTATAAAGGAATTTCTTCTGTTTTCGACCTGAAAAATATCAATCCTCAGTATATTACTATTATCTTATATACAACGTGTTTATATATCAAGTCTAAATTTATTACTGCGTACGTTCTTTTCACAGCATCGGTCTTTATTACGTTTCCAGTAGCACTTGCAGTAATAACACATACCGTTCACACTTGTGTTAAATATATTATAATACCTTTACCTGTACATCCTTTAGACAACAATCAAAACTTTCCAAAATAATGTATTTTATTTACACGTATTTAATTGATCGCAGAGTTTTGGAATTTATTGTTACGATCTAGAAACAGACTGTTTGCAGTTACAAAATCCCAATTTTATCTGCTATTCACTCGTGTAGGGGAGGTATGACATTCTACATTAGTGAAGCGGTGATATAAATTATTTATGAGTAGTATAGTAGATACAGGAGTGAAACGCTGGCAAATAAGTAATGAAACTGATATAATGGAATAGATGTTACCGGTATTTTGGCCAGAGTAGTTTGGGATTCATCCCGTCTGCATCGATTCATTACTGGCATTATTTATCAATGTCTATCACTCTAACTATCTATTAATGTGTAGTAGAATGACCACTGCAACCCCTCTTTCGGCATTGACTTATATTTTATTGTAATGTTTGATTGAATGTTTTCACTATCGGCAGAACAACAACAACTATAATTATTTAAATAAGAAGATATAATCGCAACGTGCTAAGTGTAAAACATACGGAGGGTAATTAAGCTCGCATACAAACTTCTTTCTAATCAAAGTTCTGGTCAATTAGGCGGTGCGTTATGATTAAGAAGATGTACACTTTGAATCCTTATCAAGAAACGTTCCATGATCTTCATTGCATGTGTACATCAGAAACAAATCTCGTCCGGCATCCAAATTAAGAAGTTTCTTCTTCAAATTATTTGCAGAATTTCCCTTACTAATTCTACATGGTCAGTGGTCATGTATTTCATCATGGGACAAATAATGTGAAAGCAATTAAGATGCGATTATTCTCTTGTCCAAATACTTCATTAACATTATCTTATTTGTTTCTTTCAACGCCAAAATGGTTTCGTCTCTCTCAACATGCTTTGCGCAGGACCATGCCCTGTTGCTAACTATAAGCCTACCGAATGAAGGCGCTGGGTGTTAGGTAGCAACAATACCTTGATGCAGACAAAATCCATGTCATTACTCATTACTTACTTGTCAGACGGCGTGAACTCTAATTTGGGACAATGGTAATAATTTATACATTTTGTTTGTAATGTAATCATATCCAAGTTACATAAATAAGCTAGGAAATATGTGAACTTCACTTATACAATAATACTGAGAAACTATTTTTGTCTCTTTCAGGATTTCCATTCTGGGGATAAACAATAGCGAGACAGAGTAACGTTGGAATTCCTGGGATTTTTACCCAATTTTGAGTGTCAACTTTTATTATTTAATTCATAAAGGGCTTAGAAGAACATACGAATTCATGAAATGTGTAATATAGTCCATTCCTAAATGCCGTAGGTATAAAATTCTTTAATATAATATTAAAGTTTTCTATACTTATTTGTAGATTGAATTATAGAAAATGTATGTTATCTCAATAAAGTCTCTTGCATAAAAATAGAAGCGTGTTCATATAGCACATGCCGGTGTTATCTGTTACCTTACATCTTCCAATTATTTTCCAGTTGTTTCCACTTCGACCTCCTTACGTAATGCATGATATAAAGTGGTCAAATTAAGCATTATCTTCTTTGGCATTAAAGGAAGTCTAATGTGAGAGTGGTGGCACGCAACAGGACTAATATTCAACATATATACTTGTCTTTTGGACTTAGATGTCCTCCTTTTTTTGGTTCAGTATTGTGCTTTTATATACAATTTAAAATGCAAATATCATAGGTTTAAAGTAACACTGAATCAAACATGGGATATCTGTAGCAGAAGTGAAACCCTGATTCGGAAAGATAGAAAAGTTCCCACAAAACAATAAATTTAGTGGGAAATGGAGACTTCCGTAAGTTACACCGTACGTAACGAACTCGGAATAGTGCAGCAAGCACTAATCTAAGGAAACGTCATATATTAATAGGTTTTTATGTTATTTTAGAAATTTTAATCTCAAAATTATAAATAACTAAGTCTGAAGACAATGTTCATTACAGATCCTAACGTTAGGAAACGTATTTTAGCACGTAACTAGTAAGACTCACAAAATTTGTTCTCAAATAAATCACGTAAACACCAATCCGACCAAACAAACCAGAGGTACGCAAAGTTCACCCAAGTTCGTCGGTCATAACAAGTGGTGGAATGGAGGATGGATGAGCCAAATTCCTTGGCGACAGCATGTAGGAGGAAAACTGAAACTTGGCACGAGGTGACAAGTTTGATGATCTTCAAGCATTAAGGCCTGTGACGGCTCTAAAACCCACAATGCCCACCACCACCAACCCTAAGGCTCGAACATCATCGTGAACCTTGCCAACTCGTGCCAACGTCCAGTGTTTTGCTTACATGCTATTGCGAAAGAATTAGGCTCATCTATTCTCCATTTCACCACTTCTTATGGCTGACGAACTTGGCTGAACTTTTTGCACCTCTGGTGCTTTGCTCGGAATTTACAGCTTTTTGTACGTGAATAGTAGTAGAGTATGACCTAATACCAGGGTGGTGTTAATTATTAATATTATCACCACATTCCTTTCTAATGGATTTTAGAGATAAGAGGAACTCTATTCCATTAGTAGCCTTTTACTATAGCTAATAACACTCAACACCACTTAGGTTTTAGATAATGGTGAGATAAGAGTTACCACTACTCTAAAACCACTTAACGGAGAGTGCTTTAAAAGAATGTATGGATAAGAGCTTCCATTAGACTAATAATATAGGTATGTGCACTCAACACCACTTAGCTCGTTAGATAATGGTAAGATATCAGTTAAAACCATTAAATTGAGAGTGCTCTTAAAAGCATGTACGTATAAGAGCTTCCATTAGTTTAATGATAAGTATGTGCACTTAATACCACTTAAGTCGTTAGATAATGGTAAGATAATAGTTATGACTACTTTAAACCACTCAACTGAGATAATAAGTAGTACATTCTTAAAAGCATTAGATGGATAGAGTCCTTTTAGGCTTATCTTATAACAGCACCTTTCAGTGCATCATGGTGAAAGGCGGATGTACTGGAGTAATGTTCATATACGCTTTCAATGTAGGTTACAGCACTTAACACCACTTAGCTCGTTAGATAATGACGAGATAACAGTTACTACCACTCTAAAACTTTTTAACTGAGACGATAACTAGTATACATTGAAAACCATTAGATAGAGTGCTTTTAGTATTATCGCATGACTACAGCAGCTCTTAGTACGACCTGGTGAAAGGCGGATGCCGTTCATTTGTGCATGTGCACGACTATGAATAAAATGTGTCAGTGTTTAGGTATGAATATTGGTTGCTAGGCTACCTCAAGCATGGACCTAGCTATTCCTACCGTTGTTAGTCCAAGCGTATCGTTACCATCGTGCAAGTGTTCTTCCCGCTGGGTGACGGAAGGCTGTATAATAGCGAGTATACAAGCATACGAGTTTTCAAACTACTTGTTGTGTTTATGCTGCTATACGAATCAACCAAGCCAGCGTGATCATATTTGTGCTGGTCATCGCAATGGATATATATTTTCCGGACGCCACTCCTGAAGAATTAGCGACACTGTTTGCTACACGTACCAAGTCCATTTAGCGTGACTCGAAGACGGTGGAAGAATTGTTTATGTTGTACTTACAATCTCATGAGCCAGCTCCTGCAGCATTAAGGGAAAAGTTTGATTGGGGCCTTCAACGCATGTTAAAATTGAACCGTGGAGTTTTGGTGGACTTGTTGCTGAAGAACAATATGGAGGCCCCCTTCAAGACCAAGTGATCCCTTACTAGTGAATTTACATATTTTAGTAATAATTAGTTTGTTTAGTATGGCTTAGTGTACGAGTTGTAAAGGTGACTTTATTGTGGATCAATGTGTCTTATCCACCATTAGTTTGTACTTGGAAACGAACCCCATTGAATGTACCAATTGTAATTTACGTAAGCCCCACAATTGCCTGTACGTGTGGAATACGGGTACAGTAATTGCTCAGCATGTATCCAGTCACATGAACGATCCTGAACAGTTTAGTGAATATTACTCCATTTTCACTGCTCAAGGTCATACACATATTATGAAGAGACCTTTTCTAAATGTAGTGCATCAGTTCATTAAGGATCCCGATTGCATTGCTCAATTGATTCCTTTAGTGCTTCAACTATTTATGAAGGATGAATGAAGCCTTTGGACATCCCTTCTCCAAGCTGGTTTGTTACCATGTCCTTTGGAGCAATGTAAAGCTAAAGTTGAATAATGACCAGAGCATGCGTATAACGTCAAGGATAAATGGAATCTAAAGTTGACATATTCACCATTATTGCAATCATGCATGCCCGATTGAGGTCGCAAAATGAAATAAAAAGAATTTTACTTGCTACTATTTATTTATTCTACTTTAAACAAAGACAACATATGCCAAAACAGTAATCGCAACTCATCAAGTAAATGTTTGTAAGAAAAGAAGTTAATTGATAAGACAATGTTGTTAATGCATTTCATAAAAAAAACAGTTTAGAAAATGTATACACACCATTCATTTGCAGGTTTGTTAAAGATTGCACTCTCCGATGCACAACTCAAAACTGGTGGCTTCACCGTTTATACAGTTCATCGTATGCTTACAAGTTTCTCAGGGCCATAACATCTTTGTGAAGAAATAAAGTCCCAGTTTGGATTTTGCAATATTTGCATTATAGTTGGATGAGTTAAGATATATTCTGTCTGTTTATGAAATTCAGGGCATGCCTGGCTCAAACTTTTCTTCTCATTTAAAGTGCCAAGAGCGCATTACGTGATATTTATTCAAACACGCGAAAAGTAGTTTTTTCTACACTAAACAAGTCTAATAATTTGTATTACTTGTCACTGATTTAACGGCAAAAGGGTAATGCTCTTACGGACCATATGGGTTTGTTCCAGATTATGCATTTTACTGTTTCCAAATCCTTCTTTAATAATTTTCTCATAGCGGAATCTAAGTGTGAAAGTCTGACTGTATTGCAGGGATGGATTTCTTGAAGCAGTATATATAAAGCTTTGAGTGTCGCGGAATTTAACATTACGCGATAAATATAGTCACTACACTCTGTTTGTGTCCAGGAACAGGTTTCACAAATCATGTCTTGCATGTTTATATAACAATTGTGGCAGATTAATTCTCTCCCCACATCTCACTGGATGAGAATCTCTCGTAGACATTTCTTCAACTCCACGTAACTATTGCAAGAAATATTCAACTCGACTTGAAACTCTATCAAAGCTAAACGTGAAGTAGGATATAAAATCAATAACAGTAGTAGCGTATCAACTAGCCGGAGCTCTCGGCGCATGCGTCGTGGATAGCTTGATTGCGTATATCAGACATCTTGATCTCTTTTTTCTGTGTGTATGTGTCTGTGTGGGATTTACTGTTTTTGTGATACTCCAGTATTATGAGGTGAGTGGATTTCTTGAATATATTTAGTAGCTGGCAACTATGACGTAGGGTGGAAAATAAAAGCTATGTTGAAATGAATATTACATGCTGACTTGCAGTTTAAGGTTGGTGCCATCGGAGAATTGAACCCAGGACCCCTTTATCATTATTAGCGATCATCATGTATACGAATTTCTTGTAGTCATTCTCTGAAAATCATGTACTTCTCATCTCAGAATATGCTGACTGGGAAAACATTCAGCTAATACAAGACACATAAATGCCTGTCTCTATGGTAAAGACCGCGCTTTCGACCAGTTTATAAACATTTGTTGTGCATTTCAAGTAGGAGTAGACTGACTTAAAGGTTCCTGGAGGGTCGAATCGGGAGCAAATATTTCAGGAAGGGAATTCGTCTGTCTCGTGTTGTACATGTAATCCATGAATTTCGTGTGATCAGAGATGTGATTGAACTTATAAAGCTATGGTAGAAATTAAATTTCTTGATAATGATTTGTTCGGCAACGTATTTCAAAATATTTTTTAAAAAAATGCTTCTCTTTACGACAGCAGCACTTGTTAAAATAAGTGCTTTGTTTTGTTTCAAAACAAAAAAGAAATAATAGCTATATAAGAATGGTATTCAGTAAATGAGATATAACCAAACCTAAGTAAAAATGGAACATTCCTGAAAGAATAGGCGTACTCCTTAATGCTGTTTCTTTCTCTCTTATGAGAATATAAAAACAAAAACTGTTGACTGGTTCGTGAATACAAAATGTTAAGTTGCACAAAAGTTTAAAACTAACACAACAAAAATAAGTAGTTTCTTCTTCTACTAAAAACATGGAATGAAATTCAATTTGATCTCATATTTTCTGTGTGTGAGAAGCAAAATGGTTGTCTGTAGGAAATATGATTCATTTGCTCGTTCGTGTTATTTTATTATCTTAAGAAAAGATGTATTTGATTTATATTGCATAAAGCTATTTTAGTTTATTCCTGTGTCCTAAATGACTTGGTGAATCGAAGAAGTTTGAGTTTTTCTGGTAGTCACCCTACTTAATCTAGGCTTGAAGCTGCAATCGAAGGCCTTCGATGGAATATCTCCTTTCATTTTAAATAGGAACGAATTCCAACTAGTTTGTGAATGCGAGCAAGCTATTCGTAAGTGCTTTCCTAAATTGACATGTAACTAGGCTCCTATCAAGTTTGTATCCTAGATCAGGGTGTGCTATCTTTCCATTGCTCATATACATAAGACGTACAGAATTCGTACAATTTGTTTGTACCTTGTTAAAATTACGTAATGTTTTCAAGCAGTCTGTATGACCTGCAACAAATATTTCATAGATTTCATTACATATAGGGCCGTAGGATAAAATTTCCCAAACATCTTGTTGTACTGATGCATGAGTAAAGCAGTCGTGAATGTCCATCATTTCACCTTCAAAGCAAGAATTACAGACAATTGTCTTTATTTCAATATTTTGTAATCAACACTGCGTTAAAATGGTTTTAAACCATAACGTTTGACATTGAAAAATGACATTGTAAGGTTTCAAAAGCATATTTTTAATGAAATGAAGATAGAATGTTGAGATGTGTATCGTTAATTTGTTGCGTGTGCTATTTCTTCCTGTACGATAAAAAAAACTATTATTGAGTATCAGTATGTTCTTTTCCGAAATTAATTAATTAAAAATTATTTATTAGCCATTTACTATTGAAAATCGCTGTAAACATAACGATGGAACCATTCAAGTATAAAATATTTCTAAACTGAAATTACAATTTTACTTTAGTCACACAATGAAGAGAACGAAGACTTCAGGCGTTCCATAGATGATTTGATAGGAACGCGGGGCTATGAATCCCAAAGCAAGGACGACTGGTCGACTTAAATATAAGTTCCTTGTAAGCTCCCATTATTCCACTCCCCAGTCCCCATGTGCCTTCTTCAGCACTTGCCTTAAGACTTCTCAATGGACTCGTTAAAATCCTGAATAGTTATTAGGCCTGTGAGATCATAATTACTGTTTCTACGTGCATTAAGGAGCTACATGTTCAATACTCGGTGGGGACGCAAGTGGTTCAGAGCCCACTTTGAACTTTAGGCCCCGTCCGTAGAATGCACAAATAACCATCGGTTGCCTAGGGATCTCCGGGTCATAGATCTGCCTCCGAGCATAATGTAAGATAAAATGAATTTTATGGGCGGTAACAGCACTATGGCTTACGCCCGTCCCAATACGGTGGAAGATCCACATCTTTGTCACATCTAAACTTAGCTGTTATTTGGATAAAATACAAAAACTACATTAACAAAATCCTGAAATACTGAAGATGTAAAAGGTCTTCAGAAATATAAAATACTGGTGTAAATGGCCAGTAGAACGAATAATAAAACTAAAGATGTATAGAGTGTTTAACATAAATTAAAAACGTGAAGGCTGTAAATGATCCTTCACCAAATAAAACAATAATGCTACATAAAACTTAACAGCTAATGACCATAATCATCTCAAACAGACGAAGATAAACCTGTATCTCAAACATACATAAAAACTCTCCACAATATATCTGGTTCATCCCCTAACAATGGCGCCATGTCATTGGAGATGTTATAACGTTGTCTGAGGTGATTATGTCCTGGACAATCTAAAAGGACGTGACGAATACTTAAAATTCTATTGCATTCACTACAATGCGGAAGGTCCAAACGTCGCAACAGATATCCATGTGTCATGCGGCTTTGCCTTATACGTGGGCGAAAGAAAAGTACTCCTTCACGGCTACTGTCTCGGCAAGACGATTTCCATGGAGCAACAGTTACCTTAATTGCTTTCAATTTATTAACAGCAACGTCATCCCATCGGCGCTGCCATTAATTTCGTGTAACATGTCTATAATATATCAACATGTCCTGAAATTCAGCTTCATCTGCCAATTCATTACCATGGATACCAACATGACTGGGTATCCAGTAAAAGACAACCTCACCACCAGCAGAGCAGACTGCATGTGTCTTAGATACGATATCTACACAAGCGGATGCTTAGAATACATATTTTCGAGGCTTTGAACAACACTGAGCGAATTTGTAATCACGAACAAGACTAAAATCCAAAGCCTTTAAAAGAGCATATAGCTCAGCAGTAAAAATGCTAGCTTTGGGATTAAGACGAAACTGGCGGGCTTCCCCATCTATAACAAACGCGCACCCAACAGATTCTTCTGATTTGGACCCATCTGTAAAAACAGCGATAAAATTCGGGTACTGACTCTGCAGCTCACAAAAACGTTGCTGGAACTCAATCATAGATGTCTCCGATTTCTTTAAACTTGAGAAAGAGATATCAGTCCGTGGACGAACAAGTGTCCACGGGGTACGGAGACTAAAATGAACACGGCAGACAGTTAAACGATCTGCATTCAGATTCACCAACAACTCAGATGCTTGAGCGAACAATGTTACGCTCGACACACTCCCTTGAGGTACGCCATTTTTCTGTAAGTAACGCTCTGAGAAACGATCGCTAAGGAAATAGGCCATGTGACCCCTAATACCCCAGTCATAAAGCTGGCGTGATACGCAATATCTCCAGGTGGTATTATAGGCCTTCTCTAAATCGAAGAACACAGCTAGAGCTTGTTCATTGAAGAGGAACGGATTCTGAACAATAGACTCTAGTCTGACAAGGTGATCGATATTGTCGGAAACCACACTGATCATTGAAAGCAAGTTGTTATGCTCCAAGTCCCACATTAGGCGTCGGTTTATCACTATCTCAAGTTGCTAGCATATGCAGCTAGTGAGAGCAATGAGCCGGGATTTTAGAGTACAAATTGAGTATCCAGAAACCATTCTTGACTGGAAAGGATTCTTGAAATGTTTCCCTTCACTATTCGAACGTGATAATTAAACGTCAATACAATAAAAAAAAATGTTAATGGAAATTGTAAAGAAACCTTCGTTCCTGCAATGCTATTCTCACGAAAAAACAAAAGAGAAGCGGAGAGCGAAGTGTGGGAGTGCTGCTGCTGCCATCTACAATTAGCTTTCTCTAAACAACCCCATTGACAGGACCTCCAAAAGTCGGGTTATACGTTAAAATAATACTGTCTTTTATATCAAAAAACATTTGAGAGCTACATGAGAACAGTGTGACGTTATCTCCAAACTTTTTTACGATATCCTATTTATAATACTAAATTCTTAACAAAGGAAATAAAAGAGAGATATTTAAATTATGATACAAGGTGTTTTTTTGTTGTTGCAATCAACCTCGGGTTTGTCAATATATTTATTATGTACTGAAAAAAAAAAAAAGCTGACGAGTTCGAGAGGATGGAAGGAGGAAAGTTATGAACAAAGCCCACCATAGTAACAAATAAAAATATAATATTACATAATCATGCCTCAATAAGGAATTAAAAGTAGCTAATAGTATCGGGTAACCAGAAGAGACACAGTAAGAAATGTGAGAGTGAGAGGAACAACCAAGGTAACAGAGATATCCAAGAAGATACAAGAAAGAAAACTACAGTGGTATTGACATGTAATGAGGAGAACAAATAACTATGCAGTCAGAAGAGTGGTGGCAATCGAAATGTGAGCCAAGAAGGAAATCGATGGGTTAAGAAGGATCTCGGGGAGGAAGGTCTATCTAGGGAAGAAGTTCAGGACAGGACTTCGTGAAGAAGACTCATCAGAAACGTCGACACCACGTAGGTGGGAAAAGACGGAGAGAAAGAAGAAGGATTGTACGTTTCTCCTATCATGATAGATAGGGTACCATATTACGGGAAAGATAATCAAGGATACTGAATGCAAATACATTAATAAAGATATAAAAAGAAAGAAACACATACAGACAGAAAGAAAGGCAGGAAAAAGGGAAGACTAACAAAAGACAGACAGAAGGAAGGAAAGACTTTGCCATCTAGCTTCCCGTCCCGTAATGACTGTGCCTCTGGCATGTGCCCTTATTGTACTACCGGTAAAGTCACTCCGGGAGGAGACGCTAGATGTCGAAAACTGTCTAAAGTAAGAAGTTGAGATGCTACATATGCCTCTTTCCCACTGAACTGCTCAGAAATTAATAAAGAGTTGGTGGTCTAATAAGAAAAATATTAATTAATTATAATTTAACTGAGCTAATTACTCCTCACAAAATTGTAAGTAATTGTCCTTTTGCCCCTGAATGGAAGAAATCTTAACAGTATTATTACTGGTACTGCATTTTCATTATTACTAAAATGGAATTTGTTTTGGCGTTTTATTTAGAAATATAAATGAGAGATATGATATGTGATTCCTAATAGCTTTTTGCTATACTTTTTTTTTAAAAAAAAAAGGGATGCCACAAGGATCAGTATCGGAACCAGCGCAATTTTAAACATACTTTAAATTCTTGTCACACATTCTGTTTCTCGTATGATTAAGAAGAGTTACAGAAATGTATACTCGGATATATACAAAATGGTTGCCGTAAGAAAATTCCGAGTTTGAAAATGCATTTACGTAACAACGCTACACCAATATTACAGGGCAAGCAGGACGGTTGAATCGTTTATTGATTGCACATGATTTCATCGACATCACTAGTGTCCTTTATTACAGGTTTGACTTTCTACAAGCGTCTCTTTGTGTTCTCTTATCGTGCAATACTTCTTTTTATCTTAATATTCTTTATGATTGGAACTCTTCCTTTTTTGTCATGATTTCCAATGCAATCATATATTCAATTGCGATCATTAGTAAAGAATTTCTGCATTAAACTATGTCCTGATCAGTTTTATATTACTCTTCTTTTATCTATTCTGTCAAGTGCTATCTTATGACGCAACTTTTGTAGGCAAAGATATTTTCATTCTCCTTCAGGTGTACATTTCGAAAGTTTCCAACATTCACTTATCACTCATTGTTAGGATCTACACTGTCGCTTTATACAAATCCAATACTCCATCGCAATAAATCGATCTTTTTCTGAACCCTTTTCCCTTTGGTCCACAGAAAACTTTTTTTTTTAATTCTTAATTTCCACTTTCGCCATAATTTCCTTCTGATGCTTGTAAAGATTATTAATTTGTGTTCCTCTCGAATGGAATGTGATAAAAAAATGAATTCAAAATTTGGGAAAATTCTGAGTTGGAATCAGTATCTGACTTCTCCATCTTGTTTGAAGAGTTTTCGAGATTTTTCCTCAATTGACGACACGTACGTTGAGGTACGAAAGTATCAGAAAATCATTCTTAGGGAGGACTTATCCGAAAATACCATGACATTTAAATCTCACTTCGATATTAAATAACTTTATACATAATAGAACAGGCTATCACGGACTTAGGCTTATAAACAATTAAATACCAAATTGTAAATAAACAAAGCAAAAAATGCTTTAAAATAATTATTCATAAACTCGATTATTTGCTTCCCTTTATGTATAAGCTGCATTGCTCATTGTCCTTCCGTAAAGTAACATTTAGGCATAATTAAAAGTATGAATGTAAACCCAAAAGAAACGACATACATTTTTGACAATATCGACAACTTCTTCAGATCCCAAGTCAGTGATTTCACTGTAAGTTTAATGAAAATTTACTTAAACTTAAATACCAGACACAAACATACGAAATTGAATCTTTTGCTATTTATTAAGATTCTATTAATTTCTTTTGACATTATCACACAATGCACTTCTTCAGCAACAAAACCAACAGGTCGTAACTAAAACAACGACCTAAACCTTTGATAGATTCCAAAGATTTTCTATGAAGTATGAATATGAATGTCACATTCTAACAATCCCCACAGTCACTCCCCCTACAAAATAAATCATGACTCCACCGATATGAACCCTTCATAGTACTAACACAATCATCATGTAAGTCCTTTGATCATTGAAACTGAATATAATCTAATATGTTGAAATTTGAATGCAAGGAATAATTAATAACTTAATCTGTTTGTTGGTACCAACCCTACTCTGATCTAATCTAATCTAACTTAATCTGTCAATGCTTCACATACAGTATTAGTAAACATGACAAAAGACAAGGCAATAAATAGTACTACAGCTTACACACGTACTGGGCAAGTACGTATCTAGAAGTTGGTTCTGGGAGGGGTTCACGGTCCCCCAAGGGGGAGGGGTCCAAGGTATATCTCGGAAATATATGTATATTAATTATGTATAATTACACCTAAAGTGATACTACTAATTCTGCTAAAACTGAATTTGCGGGAGTCCGGACCGTCTCCCTAAATACGTCCCTGGTACTGGGTCTCCCATAATACATTAACATTATCACCATATCGCATAAGCACACTAATCATTCTATTCACAAACACAAAGTAAACATCAACAATCACATTAGGATGCAACATAATTTTAGCTACTATTTTTCCATAA
Source organism: Lepisma saccharinum (assembly GCA_022664845.1). Lineage (NCBI taxonomy): Eukaryota > Metazoa > Arthropoda > Insecta > Zygentoma > Lepismatidae > Lepisma > Lepisma saccharinum. Next base: position 25,174 of record JAGDQP010017219.1, on the reverse strand, counting down.
CGAATACACACAAAATACATAAATATATCCGGCATTATTTTAAAAAAATCCTTAATACACCAATTGTATGTTAGCAATGTCCTTCCTTCAATGTCTTTTTGACGCTACCTAATACTCAATTAAAGAAACTTTCTTTCATAATAAGACTCCCATATCAAATTTATTTTCTGAAAACCTTGGAACCTTCACCTTATCTCCATAACCCTTCTCTGTTAAAAATCTTATCAATATTTTTGTTCTCTGTTTCCTTTGTTGAAGATTTTACTTCATGTAGTACCAAAGGGTTCTTCAGGAGGATTCCGCCAGGAGTTTCAGCTTGGGGGGGGGGGGTAAAGTCAGAATTGGGATAGTAAGTGGAGTTTTGTACGCTTTCTATCGATTTTTGACCGTAAAATAATTTAAAGTTGGGGAGTGCTCTCGAGGATTTCTGGGTGACACTCCTCACAGGTTGTTCATTTATTTTTATCCTTTGCGGTGCCTTGTTACCTTCTACTTTCATGACCTTCATTCATCTATCATTGTTTTGCATAGGTTGTTGTGCAAACCATACTAGGGCAACTTTCTATACTCAAATAAACGTTAATATTTAGAATGCACGTTTGTGTACACCCTTCAATGCTGTCTGACATGATGCATCACTCTTATTCACCTTACCTGTTTCCCAATTCATATATGTTATTTGGACATCCTTTTTCTTCAAGTGACTTTCCTTTGGTATATAGACTAGGCTCTAGCCGATGATTTTCCCACATCTTCTCTACTCTGTCCTGGTCCTGTGCTAAAGATATCTAAAACCCAAAAACAAAACTCAAATTTCAGTAAAGGGCTTTGCGGACTATAAATGTAAGCCATCTTTTAAAATAAATTCAAGGAAAATGAAGTAGAATAAAATATTAATAAATTTATTTGAAATGACTTCTTTGGAATTATGACATACAAAAATTTTGTTGACCAAAGTGAAGTTTAGATAATTAACATTGTAAAAAGAGGATATTTCATTTCAGTACTCAATGACTCATCACTTCCTCTAAAATGTGTACTCATTATGGAACATGAACCAGTTCTATGGTTTCAACAAGGCTCATTACTGTCTTCTTCTTTTAGGGAAACCGTTCATGGATCCTCTGCTGATGCTGAGCGCACATCTCTTAGCTCTTAGTACCACATGGTGGTGGTGGTAGAGGACATTCTTTTTTCTTAGGTGGACAGCACGGACATCCGTATTGTACTTTTTCCCTTGAGCAATTAATTATCTATTGATCTCCAAGTGCTTGCCTTCTCACATCTAGACTGTGTTCTACGTTTACATTTATTATAGCAGCATTTTTTCGGTTTTGGGCAACAAGGACTGGGTTTGCTGCAGCCGCCATTTTTGCGAGGACATGAACCATAACGTTTTCCTGCTTTGGAGCAAGATCGACGCTTCTTTCGTGGACAACAGTGTTTGGGTTTACTGAAGCAATCATCACCAGAGCTTCCCCCACCACAGACCAGAGAAACACCATGCTTGAAATGAAGCTCCTTAGATGTTCGTGAGGGGCTGATTCTATCCACTCGGTATCCAGAATGTTGCGAAAAGGATTGATGTTATGATGAACCAGCTTCCGGTTGTCCATGATGTTTGGATTCGACTCGAGGAGTATACGCGATGACCAATCTTTTCTTTGGGTCAAACATAATTTATAGAATGACAATCTTTAATCTGCTGTTAAACCAATAAGACACTTGTTTTTAATTTACTTGATAATTTCATCAGTCAGTTCGAGACTTTAAACAATACCAGTTTTTTTAGATCAGTCCATTCTTTATAAATCTAAACAAAAATATAAAAACATTGCTATGTAACAGACAACAATATAATATTGTTACAAGAAATAAAATATCGTATATTTCATCTCTGTTCCAATTGTTTGGATTCTTGTACCATGTTATGAAGAACAAACAAAGAAAAGAGCATAAATAAAAAGAAGAAAAAATATATTATTAATACGACTTAGTTTACGTATGACGTAGGGCTACCATATTTTTGAGAAACCAACCCGGACACTTTAACCATATCCATAAACATTGGTAATTCAGTACCGCTACCGCATATCAGGGAAATTGTTAAACAATTTCTATCTGACTTGCTTCAAAATTTATTCTAGAGCAGCGTTTCTCAATCTTTTTTATCCTGCGACCCCATTTTACCATGTTTTCTATCCGGCGACCCACGATTGATTTATTTTGTGTTTGCTTTTAATTTGAAAGCATGACAGTTGATTTGCTGTATTTGATAATAAATACAATAATTATATTATTGAAAAAAAAACTATTCAACAAAATATTACAAGCATCTTTAGGAATTATTAAAACAGGAAGCAAAATGAAAAGCTTTTTGAAATTTATTAGTTTAAACCTGGAAAACCCTATTTAAGTTTATTTTTCACCTCCCTTTCCGACCCTTGAACACAACCCGCGACTCACCTGGAGGTTGCAGCCCCCACGTTGAGAAATCATGTTCTAGAGACATACTGTACAGGGTTATGGCTACCAACCGTTCCGCTTTTGCCGGATATGTCCGGTTTTTTTAACCTTTTTAGAAATGTCAGGCCGGCATTTGTCTTTTTCTTGAATACGTCCGGCATTTTAAAAATAAAATTAGCAAGATATTACTAAACCTAAATCTGCATTGTCTGTGTTATTAACAGTAAACCTGATGGTCACAAGCGGTAATTTTTCACATTTACTAACTACTATCGTGCGTGGTTAGTGGTGCTATTGGTATGTCGCACTCAACTATTTTTGTATCCGTTCGCGAAATTGAGAAAGTACAAAAAATTGGTAAGAACTAGCACATCAGCAAGTAATAGTTTTGTCTTTAACCTGTCCAAAACTTTCACCACTAGATAAAAAAGGTACACAGCGAACATAATTGAGGATAGAGAATAATTAATTAATTAATTATATTCACTGCTGCAACTTCATTGCGTCCGGCATTCTTTTTCAAAAAGTTCGGCTTTTTTTTTTCAGTTTTGTCCTGCATTTGACAATTTCCAGCTGGTAATCCTATACAGGGTTACCAGACTTCCTCATTTTGGAGGACATGTCATCCGTTTTATATTGTCCTACTGTCCTTCCTTTTCTAAAAACGTTTAAATGTCCTTCATTCTCTAGTGACCAGGTTAAAAAGTTCCGAATTAAACATATTCGTACTCCTGTCTTAATTTCAATAAAAATATTCTTTACCGAAATATCAAGTAAATGCTTCATCATTTGGTAACACTTTCTATTTTCATTAAATTTTATTAGTTGATAGGAAGATACAATAAAAATTTCCAATTTTGTGTAACTTGTCCTGTAAAAACAGAAATTTGAAAGTAAGAAATTCTTCTGTTCGTCAATGCTTTTATCGGATTTTAAATGAAGGGTAGTCCAACAATCTTGGCGTAGATGTCTTTCCTTGGAAGAAAAACTTTGCAGTTGTCCTCCAGTTTTAGCTTTACTGTCCTCCACTGGTAAAAAAAAATGATCTGGTAACCCTTGTATATATTGCATGACTGATCTGGTTCTGGTATACCCTTTTACCCGTCTGCTGTCTCCTCTTTATTGGTCCTTTATTGCTTGACCCTTTATTAGTCTACTAATCGCTCTCCGGAAGATTTGACAGCATCATTCTAGAGTAGATTCCATGGACACGTAGTCTCTTTCGATAGTCCGTACACTATAATATTAGGTAATTGTGAAAAGCACTAGGAAGGGAAAATTTCTGGGTCGAATGACAATTATTGTGCATCAAACGCCCACAATTCATCCTTGTGTGTTATGAACGAAAATTCCGGTTCAGGTGTAATCATTGTTGCTTCTTTTCATTATTTCACTTGTTGAATAACCACAACTGGATCATTTCTGGCTTCGATTTCCTTTGCATTTCTGCAACTAAGGAAATCGGCTATGTTTCTGAAACAATTATATTCCTTTGTTAGTTTTTTGCTTTTACTAAGCAAGCAGTTTACAAGACTACTTAAGATTCACAACCTAAACCTCTCGTACCCATGGTTGCCATCTTATGGTAAATACAAAATTGAGGAGGGAAAAGGTTAGTCCAATCCTAATTCCGCCATAATATGCATATTTCAAAATTCCGCAATGAGCGCGCAAGAGATTTCCCCAAAGGAGTTAAGGAGATTTCGAGAAATTCTCTGAAGTAAATAAGGATCAAGATGAGCATGAATGGGACTGTTTTCCACCAGGAAACAATAATTCGTTTGCGCCACGCGATATCTCAAGTAGAGTTTACATACCAAACGATTTTTTTTAAAAAATGCGTGGTTGAATAGAAAGTAGGAGTAAGAATTGCAGAATTTCAACCAATGCTTTATTGATTTGTTATCAAAGAGATTAAATATCATTGCCCAATTGCACGTTATGGATGACGTATGTCATCTTTAGTCACACGGAAAATCCTTTAATTCGTGCTCACTTCGACCTACCTCATCTTTTCCGAAATCCCTTACCTCCTTTGGGGAATCCCTTTGGCGCCCATTGCGGAATTTTGATAAATGCATTTTCAAATGGAGTAGGTTTAAAGGTTTCACGGAACTATGGCCCATCAGCTCTATTCGTGGTGTTAGAAATACGAAGCTCTAAAATTCATTTTCTCACGCTTTCGCTAGCCTATAACTCCAAAACTATGCACATTTCGAAAATTTGTCAAAGGAGCTTTCCTCTTGTTTTGATGTAAAGAATCACACCCAGAAGTTTGTCGATGTAGTTCATAAACACCCTGTATATGCACCATGCGTAGATACACCGTGGATTCCCATCGAAAGCCCGTGGTCCCCTTCCAAAACGAGCTTATAGATACATAGCTGATTTAAACGTAAGAAGAGAGTGAGTAGACGGAGACCCTGATCTAAGGTAACGCATTTGATAAAAAAAGATAAAATTAATTGTATGGGCGGTAACAGCACTATAGCTTACGCCCGTCCCGATACGGGGAAGCTCCTTACCTTAGTCATCTCAAAACTTAGCTGTTTATGAATTAAAATAATAAAAGCATATAAAAGATGAAGAAGTAAAAGGTCTTCACAAACAGTCTAGTGGTGTAAATGGCCAGTAAAGCGAATAAAATATACGAAAGGTGTATAGAGTCTTTCTTATCAAAACGTAAAACAAGGAAGGCTGTAAATGGGCCTTCACAAGATAAAACAAAAATACGCTATAAAACTTAACAGCTAAGGGGCATAATCAGATAAAATAGACGCAATTCATAAAATTTTCTGCAAAACTAGTAATAATGCTACCTTTTTAGTCTAGGTTTATATCTTGGTTTTCCTTTCCTTTCCACGAGATTAAAATCCATATCCATCAGGTGGTCCTCAATCATGTCGGTAGTCAAAGATGACTGGGTTCGATAGTATGTGCAGACTCTTCCTGAGCTAATTGAGCAGACAAAACGTTCGTCAGAGTCTTAATACTTGTAGCGAGAGGCGATGTTCGAACTAATTTGGAGACTTTACAGGGACCAAAAGTAGTCCCAACCCGTGGAGTCCCACAGCTCCGCACAGGCGCCCTCAGTCCCCGACTCCGCGTCGGCACACTGCAAGGAGTCTCTGATACCCCGGGCGGTCCCGGAGGGTCGTCCCGCACGCCAGACCCCGCCCGTGCCGACACACCAACCGTCCGGGCACCAACCGAGACAGCCCCAACTGCCAGTCCGGCCACAACATGCGAAAACGCACAAGAGGGAAGGGCGCACCGAGAGTCCCCTAATCTACGCCCAGCACCACCAGCAGACATTCCCTCCACCACCACCAGCTCTCGAACTCGATCCTCCTCCCCAAAGACCAGGCCAACTGACCACCACGCAGCCAACACACTGAGGCCTCAGCGATGTGCAAGGATCCGCACCACGGCCTCCGGCACCGCACACTGCACACACAGCGGAGGCCGCCCCACACGACGCGCTGACATTCAAACCAGCGTAGCGGACCCGGCATATATGGACGGACAGGCAAGCAACAGAAAGCCTCCCTCACGTCACTCGGAAGCTGTGGGGCGGCAAACGCCAAAACCAGCGAGCTCGCGGATTGGACTTCGCCACCCCTTCCTGCTCCAACGCGTCGAACATTGACGACACCCCGGCTGGAAAGCCAATTCCCAATCTCCTCCTCAGGGACATCTCGCAAATCCCAACAAGAAACCAAGCTCTGAGTAAAGTTCAGTTGACGGTGCGGCCAAACTCGAACCTGAAACCGACCAAGCGACCCCAATTCCAGGAGACCAGCTGCCTGTCCACCGCTAGACGCCTCCACTAAGAGTGTGCCGCTGCGAAGCCCCTCAACATTCCTGAGCTCGCCGGCAACATGAGCCAGCCAAACCTGCACGATGAAAGGGGACAAGCCCCTCAAACCACCCGGACTTCCCGTCCCATTCCCAACCCCAATCACAAGACACCGCGACACTCGGCACGACACTTGTCCGCTCCTCCACTGCAACCCTCTCCCCGTTGTCACTGGTTGATTCACTAGCGGTATGCGCCTTCTCGCTTGAATCAGCGACCCAACCTTCACTCTGTCTCCTCCGCCTCCTTCTCTCCTTCTCCGAAGGAGACCCACCAGGATGTGGCGGAGCCACGATGAATGAAAGCCGCAAACGACCACACCTCCCCGTCCCCGCTTAGAGGAGCCAACGAGGCCACCGGGCACCACCCTCACCACCCCCGCCAGCAAGCTGGAAATCGAGGCGAAGTCCAACGACTTGGCGCCGAAACCACTCGCACCCCCGACCGATGGACATCCGGGACACCACCACCCCCAGCGCTGGCGAGACCAAAGGGGCGAAGAGCCCCACGGCGCACCTCCCAGTCCCAACGAGCTAGACCATCCAAGAATCCTCCGCCAAGAACCAGGCGCCATCCAATGGCTCCGCCCCCCCTCCCCTGGGCCCAGGGGCCACCGCCAACGCAAGCACATCCCGCCACACCCCGGGCCTCCGCGCGGAGGTGCAACCCACAGCACAAGAGGAGATTAAATTACGATCATCTGTGGATGAAAATGAGATAAATGTAACTCCTCTCTGCTGGTACTCCGTTCAAGCAGTGTAGGTGTTTAGCTGCGAGGGCTGATTGCAGCCAGCAGAAGCAAGCTGGACGATGGGGTCACCAATTCCCTACGCCGTTTTTGGCTGATTGCAACCAGCAGAAGCTGGCCGGACGATGGGGTCGCAAATTCCCTATGCCGTATACGAGCAGCGATGATGATGCATGCATCACGTTGCGGTCCGTAGACCTGCAATGAGGTCGCCAATCCCCTACGCAAGTGGGAAGTAAAAATGCTAAACAGAAAAGCACTCTGGCCCTGCTGTTGGACTTCCATAGGCAGCAACAATATTAACAGCTGCCAGGGCTGATTGCAGCCAGAAAAACTGACTGGGCGATGGGGACGCCACTTCCCGACGGCGGGGTAACGCATATGAGAATTTGCCCTATCCATAATTGAATGGGAGCATTTGTGGTGCACCTTTTCTATATAAATGTGTCAGTTTTGGGCAGGTGGCAACGGGTACAAGACAAATGACTGTGCCCTACTCGGGCTTAGCATTTCGTACATAGCTGGCCTAGTGGAGTGATTCTACCAGGTGTTTCAATTTTGCGAGTTTAACAAAAAATTGTTTGAGTGGCAGTAGAATCTTAAGGTTTCTATATATCTTTACCGTAAAATAATAATGCTGGAGAGACGATACTCGAGAACTTTTGAACAGTGATTCCGCCAGACTCCCTGTGGTGGTGCCACGCCCAAAACATTCGGAAGCTTCGGAGGAAAATAGCAATTAAGCCAGTAGCTGCTATTTTTCGTTGCTGTAGCAATGAAAATTTAGACAAAGTAGTAATGAAAAATAGCAATTACGCTATTTTGCCCATCCGTATTTCACATGTTTTTCAAGATTCTACTATTTGTTTATTTTCTTGCTTTCTTTGTGTATTTTATAGATGAGCGATTCCTTCCAGATATCAAATCCGGCATAGACTAGATTTTCAATTTTTTTGGCGTTTATTGCCTTGTTTCAACTGTTGATTTAATTGTAATAGTTATATAAGATTATATCATTATAATATAAAGTATTGTATATTGTTTTAGTTTCATTCCCAGTCCACATTTTCGACATACCATTTGGCATCCTACACAAAGTTTAGCAATCAAACATCTCATTAATAAATCAATTGACAGTCTCTAGAATTTCGCTTTGATTTTGTGTTATCACAAAGTAACTAAGAAGTAGAAAGTAAATTGTTTGCCAGTACATGTTGTGTTAACCTGACATAATAATTATTGTTATTATAATAAACTACTTAGATATTTCAGCATTCGTTCTTAAATTGGTCAGTATCCCAAAATTTAAATGTTCAAATGAACAAATCATGTCATTAGACATGTTGAACATCATAACAATGCCAAGACTCTGTTATATGTTTGAACATCTTAAGCATTAGGCTGATTTGGGAGTTACCACTTCCCTTTCTTCTAAAATATTCTTTGAAACATTTTAGATACGTGTAGTGATTTTCGGCTTCTTTCAGTTCACACATTTTACGGTAATGATATCTAAAACTTCCAAACAGCTCTAAGAATATTCTCTCGTTGCATTGTCAATATATAGTTGATTAAACAATGTTTGTGTGTTGATTACGGTTTCCTTACACTCTCATTTTGTCTATTGCTTGTTTACCAAAACGGTTTTCTCAAGGTTTCGTGTAAAATATTCATTGATCTTTTTTATCTGAACTCTGTATTCAATACAGAACCCTGGTTGGCATATCATGCATATCCTTTCAGCAAATCGGCCCTGACTTTTAAAAAAATACATTTTGGTCTATTAATCAAAATATCTGGGAATTTGGCACAGAATAAACTGTAGGAATAACTGTAAAGTGCAATTCAATGTGATGAATAAATATTAATAAAAGATATTTCATGTACACATGTTACATTTCCACTCGCTCAATATATACTCGTATATATATATATACGAGTACAATACACATTAATACAGGGTAGGAACACGTATCGGTGACATCTTAGAGTCCCTCGAAGTAGTCTCCCAATGAATCCATCACACACTGCCAACGCTATGGAGGACGCCGCAATTGACAGTAAAACACGTTTGAAATGACAATTTTTTTTCGTCTTTTTTCTCGTGCTATATCTTTATGGTGGTGTGTGTGTTCCTCCATCTCCCTACATGTAATGTTTACATATGAAGTAACCTTCCATTTGCATATTTCAGAATTTTTTAATTCGTTACCATTTTCTAAAAAAAAATAGTTGCCATTACTTTTGCAATGACCCTCGTATATATATAACTATCTTATTATCTTATATTAATAAATTCCTATAACCAAAAGATTATCATTTACGTGGTTTTTATTTTCTTGTGTGTTTGATTTTACAGGACAATAGTTTAGAACAAGTGGTATTTCCTCATCACTAAGATTTATGTGCCATTGAAACAGAGAATTATTGTAGAAACATATCTTCCAAGAAAATATAATCTGGTGAATATTGTATTATTCTTCTCTCGTCTATGTTGCGACGTAGATTGCCACTCACACTTATCCCCAAAAGTAAGGATATCCTATAAGAAAAGAGTGTTATATGTATTTTTAAAGAAAACCAGTCAATTCATTTAAAATATGTTTGTAGATATCAGACCACAAGATGAAGAAAAAGCGAAAGTTTAATTTCCTCAAACATTGCAATAATTCATCAATAGATTTTAAGAAACCAAAGAAATATTTTTTAGAATTATTGGTACTTTTTCCACAAAATTAAAAAATGTTTTTCTTTACAAGTATTATATAAAGAATTAAATTAACTATTTCGGCAATAACTCTCAAGGATATTATAGCTAACAACACTAAAATACATTTCAAATGGGAAATATTGCTATATTTCAATACCACAAGCAATAAACTCTTATTTCCATTTTGCTGATACTATATCTGCATGGTCGCTCTCATTTGGAATTCGTTAATTTCTCTACCATCCTACTAACAAAACACTGAACATGAATTTAACGTATGCAAATAGAAATGTCTGCAACCGTAAGACAATCTAAGATGCATTCTATTTCCACAAAATTCCCTATTTCTGTATAATAGTTATTTCCTTCTTAGTATATTTACATACAATTATAAGAAAATATGTTTCAATAGACCATAATATAAAATTATAAGTTATGTTGGACCACAATGACGAGATCTTATAATAAAAAACAATAACTGCAACTGGAAAGGTTAATGCAAATTCTATGATAATTTATTTTCTGCATGTCCCCAAATTCTAGGGTTATCTGAATTTACAAATTCTACATTACTTTATGGCCTAAAGGTATATATTATTTGTTAAAAGTTCAAATACTGCCTGACAGATTAATATCATTCCATAGAAAAAATTAGTTGAAAGCCACAACAAATTATGTTTATCAATATTTTGTACGATTTAAATTGAATTGAATTGAATTAACTAATAGATACGAAATAATATTTAAAATGAACTTTTCAAATCTGAATTAACATTTGTTATCGATAGATATGCAAAAACTCTTTCTAAATATAAGATCTTACACGTTTGAACTCTTACAAACATATAAGCAGATTCGATCTGAGCCACAGTTGGCTAAAAGTTATAAATAAACTCAAAAGTATAAACATGTTGCCTCCAAAGCAAAAATTAAAAAAGAAATTCAGCAAATTGAAATTCCTTGTAGACAATAAACGCTAGTAAATTTCCAAAATGAATAAATTTTCAAAAATGTTTCAAACTCTAAAATAATAACTGTAAAAGAAAACTCACCCCACATGAAATTGGCTGTCTGCATATTTTCTCCTTGTGCTCTCTCAGGGAGAGGAACATAGCCTTGAGCGGTTGGTTGTGGTATGGCAAAAGCAGCATACACCACCAGGGCAAGAAATAGGAATACCTAGGACAAATTAAATTATTCCATTATAACTAGATTGGATAGAGATAAACGATAAGAATTAATCCTAGGAAAGGTATTTCTAATCTTTTTTTAAAAAATGTAAGTAATTTTAATTTATCTATTCCATAGTTTATATCGAAAGAGAAATATTTAACGTTATTTAGAATAATTTTAATTAATAAAATCATATTGCAGATACCCACAATATAAAATATAAAGCGAAAAATAAAAAAAAACTTTCAACAAATATTTAATGATAGTGAATTATATTGTTCCAAAGTACTAGATCCTGTAATCTAAGAGAAGTATTGCAATTTCTGAAAATAATAACTGATTAGATATAAACAAAGACAAGATATGGTATTGATATGGAAAGTAGATTTAGAACGTTTTACGATCGAAAGGAAGTATGATCAACATATAAAATTGGTTATTTAGAGAAACGAGTGATGCTTTCCTGTTTCTAGTACTGGGACGCGATTTTACTTTCAACAGGAAGAAACTTTCGTTCTTTGAACACTATTTCGCTAACATGGGACAATAATTTCTTTCTGTATGTGTTAGTAGTCAAAAGACAAAACAAAATGTATTTGACAATCTGTCTGACATGATTGAAAATTATTGTTCCATGTCAATTCTTGATTGTGTTACTTTGATCGTGTTACTTGATCGTGTTACCACTAGGAAAATAGAAAATAACATTTTTTAAAATAAACTGCTATTCGAAGAAAACTGTCTTTTAAAGGATGAGCAATCTCCTTGTAACACAAAAATGTCAATACTTGTATGAATGCGCTTTATATTCATTTTTATATCCCTTTCTTTTGGAAATGATAATTGGATTCAAAAGAACGATTGTAGGAAGTAGAAATATTGATATAAGCATAATATTTTACCTTTCCAAACATGGTTAGCTTCCGCTGTGGAGAGACAGGTCAATGTATACTCAATTCTAATGGAATATCCCTTTATATGTTCAAGCACAACCTTGAGATGCACAACTGAACGCAATCACTGTGGAAAACGGCAATAATGTACTTGTTTGTACCAGTACAATTTTTACGCTCCATTCACCTGTAAACGTAGTAACTACATTTGTTTTAAACTAATAATGTTTTTTTTTGGTAAATGAATAAGGAAGTGTTTGTAAATGTGTATCACAAGGCAAAGTTGCAACATTGGAAATATTCAACAACATTTCTGACTTCTCCAAAAATAGATCTTAAGTATTAATAGAATCGAAAATTTCTTTAGCGGTAATAGTACATAACTAAATGAAAAGTGTTATGTAATTTAATGAAGCTCAAGCACCTGGAATAATTTTAATTTGTAACAATATTACTTGTTAATGAATTAACCATGCCTATAAATCAAGATACCTTATTTCCATTCTACTGATGTTGCTGAGAGTCAGATGAGCGATCGATGGATCCCGTTCACCAGAAAATTGCTTCGAAATTTTCAGAAAACATCTTTGATCTCTTCGAATGATTAATTATATACTAATAGATTATATAAAGGTCTTGCACCCATACTTGTGTTGATTAAAATAGGCTGGCAAGACTTACACACTTGACTTCATTAGAGAAAATACAAGAAGTTTTATGTTACTACAATTACTCTTAATGGGTCTCTCTCAGGGTTTATAATTCTAGAGTTTATTTTTAGATACAGAAAGGTACAAACATTATTTATTTATATAAAATTATACATACATTATCTACACATTACAGTGCCTATTTGTGTAGACATTTCCCCGAAATGCGTACATGTTGATATGCAAGAACGAAAATATCGGGTATTGAAAAGAGGGAAGCCTGATGTGTTTCTTGAAAGAATAAGATTATCTATCCTGTTTTATCTAGAAATTTATGCGCTATTATTAAATGCACTATGCTATTGCTTTAGACACAAATTGAATAAAAGAATGTTGAAATGGAAGTGAACAATGTACTGTCATGAAAAAACTACAACTTTATATCAAGTTTCAAAAACATAAACTATAGGGTAATAATTTATACTGATTTTTTTCAATTTCGTTTATGACCTTTAGGTAACTAGGGCTAAATTAGCAGATAATATATTAAGGAAGTTAGCTAGAGGCTAGTTAACAAGACATCAACTCGCATCATTCCTGGTGAAAGAGAAATAAGCGTAAACGGCTGTCAGGATGGCCACTCACCTCAGGACCTTCCGAACACAGAGCCAGTATACCATCTGAGCTATGCGTGCTCGGAAATTTTCACTTAGCCCTATCCAATATATCTTATACGAGTTGTGTTTGAACATTTCGCATCATAACTATGAAAAGCAACACTTACTAATATGGTTGCCTTTTACTTTTCGTCATAGGATCCTTTGACGTAGACACACTTTTCTTTGGGATGCTGTAATGCCCTACTTTAAAGATATAAGCTCGAATCTTGCCTGTCAACAAATTCTTCGAAAGCAGCCAGTATATCATCATCCTAGGCATAATAGGTGTCACTCAAGTATTCCTCTTAGCTTTAGGAAGAGATGGTAATCCGAGGGAGCTAAATATGAAGAGTTGGGTAGGTGTTGAACAACTTTGAAGCAGTATTTTTAAAGATCACCCATTGTGACCACTGATGTGTAAGGGTTCTTGAATATCAGTGGTACAATGACACTTACCGCCCTATTTGCTATTGTTTTCAGTACACTAAACAACTATGTGAGAATATCTTAAATCCCAATTTTTGTTTTTCTATTTCATCTCATTTTTATTAGTTATCTGGGTGCATAGTTTAAAAAAATGATGATTTGGAAAACATATAAACCTTACTATCTCAGCTGAGAATTGAGATATTGCGAAAGTAAAAACACCGTTTTCTTCAGAATTGAATACAGTTTAATATGGTATACCACACCGTATACTCACTTAAATTATATAAATTAAGGTACGTATTGGAAAATTTTGAAAATCGATATCCCAAAAATTATATGATTTTTTAAAAATATTGTATTGATTCTCCATATTTCATAAAGATCTATTCAAATTTCAACTTGGAGTCTCAATTGGATTACTGTTATTTAAAATTATGTTATGAAATCAATTTTAACAAAGTTATGCAAAGTTATGCATAGTTTTGGAAAGTCAAAGTTATGCAAAGTCGATAAGAATAAAAACAGTGATTTTAGTTTTTGTTATTAAGATTTTATTCTAAATCAAGATCATATTTAAGAGTAGGGCAATAGAAACAGGATAGGATAGATATAGTACTTTCAAGTTTTCGAACAATAAACGAATATTATATTTTCTTTGAAATGAAGGTTAAATGTTATACCCGCAGGCCGTATGTAAAATGCGTTTATATTGTGTTTGCGACATAAAATTAAATCTTTTGTGTCATTTTTGTATCCTTGAATCTCATTTTCTAGGTTGAAACTTAAACTGATTCCTTACGCAAAGAGAAATGGGATTCCTGTCTTGGTACAAAACTTCTCACAAATAAACCTATCGATTCTTCAAATTGCTTTCTCGACCAAACAGGGTAGAGGAGTAAGATATATATTATGAAACCACTAAAACGCATAATCAAAAGTGATTTCGTCCATAAAGACAGACGCAGTGGTCAAAAGTTTGATTTAAAAGAATAAGTACTTATAGTATGATCTAAGTCGAAAAATACATGTTTATTTGTAAAATGTTTGAAATAATGGATAATTAGTACACATGAATGGGTACCGAATCAATTCCCTTTCTTTTAGAGGGTACGTTTGTCATGGCCGCCATCTTCAAGTCGGCCATCTTAAATCTTGCTCGATATTTTTAAACGGAAAGGGAATCATGTAAAATATCAATCTTGGCTAGAACTTTACCAGAAAAGTATTGGTGAAGCTAGTTTTACCAAAAATGTATTTTTGAGATCACACTATTAGTACTTATTCTTTTGAATGAAACTTTTAGCCAAGTTTGGTCGAAAAAGCAGTTTGAACCATCGATAGATTTACTTGTCAGAAGTGGCCCCAGATAGTTAACAAGTTAAATTCATATTTAATGAGAACGTAATTGCAAAAATGAGAATAACCATGACTCATAAGATTAAATGCATTGCACTAATTACTTGATCAGACATGATAATTATGATCAATAACGTGAAAAAATTACTTAAGTTTTTCAGAACTCTTTCTACGGAAGAATGATTATAAGATGGAATTACTTTTAAAACAATATTATTTAAGTTATTCATTACTATCGAAGCAAAAGAAAATCAAGGTTGAGTACAGATATAAATAAGGAGGAAATTGATTTGAATTACAAACATTGATTCCTGAGGATCGACAAATATAACAAGATACAAGATGTTGAAGGTAGGATACTATATAAACCTTACAATTCAATTTTATTTTCAAGAAAAGAATTTCCCTTATTTTGCTGCATATAATGTTCGTATTTTAAATGCGAACTTCTTGCGGCAGTGTAAAAACACTATCGTTAAGCAACATTTGATAACATCAACACCCAGTGTGGTTGAAATTAATTATTGAATAATATTTATTTTTTATATAGAAATCAATTAAATTATGCAGGTTTGAAGAAAAGGAAAATATGCTTTGTGTTTTCAAATTTTGGAGCTTGTTGTTTTTCCGTTTCTGAGTTTGTTTGTTTTCAGATTTATAACATAGTGCCGTATCATAAAATTGTTTATGGACAATTACGGCTTTGAAATAGAGCAGTCATAAGTGCGATTAAAGGTCGGAGGTCACTTTGGAATATAGATCCCGACCTTAGAACGCCATTTTCATGCCCCGAAGTCAACAGGAAAGCACCGTTCGCTCAGCTAGCCTACGAACCTTCGGACTACAAATGTACTTGTAGGCAGAATATATATTACCATTTCAAACTATGGAGAATTGAATTGTGATGCTCTTGCCGATTACTCTACTACGAATTTACCAATTGTAATAGTCAAGTAGCCATTAGATGATTTATTCAAATAGAAATACTATATCGTATTTAGCTTGAGGCATTGTAAATGCTTGGATTATTTTTTTGTACTGTAACTCAATGACAATACATTATTATACATATAATTTTGTACTTTCTCAACTCATTACAGTAATTATTTGTTGTTATTTGTTCTAGTTTATAATGTTTGTGCATTAACTTTCTTTCCCATAGACTAATCGATAATTATATATTTTTCTATAGAAATGGAATTCTACCTTTATCACCAGAAGTTACGCAATCGTTCGTGCGTACACATACAAAAACGTGTAACAAAAAAACATTTTCCCACTTTTCTATTACAAATAAGGCTGCCACTAGGAAAAGTGGCTCATTTACAAAAGAAAAATAAGGCTGACTACAATTCTGAGCAGTCACCTAAAATCTGTTGATAAACTGGTACATCACAGTTTGATGTCCGAGGGATGATATAAATTCCATAGTTACTTCAATATGAAATATAGAAACAATTTGCAGATAGATGTCAAGTAACTGATATAAGATATAGTGATTAAAACATTTCTGTTTATGTGGATCATATCGCCTAGTTAATTTATATATGAGTTTTCTTTATCAAAAGTTTATGTCACTGCTAAGTTCTACTTTGCCAAATATGAAAGTTGTCAAAATAAATAAAGAGTGCAGGGGAAAACTAGATAAGCCCACAACCTTTCTCTATTTTTTCCCGAAGGCTAAATTGAACGTTAGAAGACTACCAAAATAATATTATCTCTAGCTATTTTCTTCATTCCTATTTAACAATGGTAAAGTATATCGAGGAGAATATTAGGTTGTTGTCCAGTTCCGTAAAGACATCTAAAACTACGTTATAACTAATAAATGACTCAAAACACGAAAATTTGTACTTTTGGACTTACCAGTTTTTTCCCTGTACTTGTCAAATGTAAAATATATTCCGAAAATTACTTCAAGGTTTATGTTTTGTTTCAAGAATTTTAATGTTATTACATTAGAATGTCAATTTATTCTTAAGAATATTTTTTCATACATTGCAAATATATATCATGACGCGACTATGTGTTTTATACAGGTAATCCTTTTGTTGGGAGTAGTTGTTTGCATGGCTTTCGCTTATCCAGGAGACGGACAAGGCATTGCCATTCCCGTAACGCAAAAGGCAGCAAAAGAAGGAAATGAAGATCTTAAAGGGGACAACACTTTTGGATTTGCATATCACTTCTGGGGTATGTTATAACTGTTTTTTAAGGTCTTGACAAGAGTTTACAAATATTTTTTTTGATATATCAATTCATATGTTATCACCACATCAGTGCCCTAATATAAATTAATTTCAATTATATTGTATAAGGTATATTAAAGTAAAAATTATATAGTAACCATACTGACCATACTTCATGTTGATAATGAACAAGCACCGTTCAAAATGTGCACTGAGGTTTAGATTTTTTTTTTTTTTTTTTTGTCTTTTAGTTTCCTACAAATTAATTGTTCATGACTGATGTCGTTTTGAAAAATATCGACTCAATTGTAATGTATTTATATTTCTCAACTAGACATAATTTATACATTTCAATTGATATTTGTTTAAGTGTGATTGAAGGACTTCTTCATCCAGGGCATTTCCTGTTTAAGAATTTCAGTGCCAGGTAATTGTCATTCTTTGCTCTACAAGCTTACGGATTCCATTTAAGCTGCATTCATAAATCATGAACTTCCCTCCAATACATTTATAATGTACAACTTTAATTGAGGATAAAGACAACTCCATTTTTTAGCCAAATTTAGTTTTTAATGTACATATACTGATTAAAATAATTTGCTTCCAGTCGGCGCAAGAACAAGCCGAATCTGATGTTTCTAACAGGAGGCATTAATAAAACTATCAATATGGGGGAATATTCAGACAGCTTCCGGAGTGATATATTTCTTGCCCGTGCTGGGAAAGATTCTCAAAAATTCCCTTGATTCCCAAAATTCCACGGTCGCATTCAATACGTTCCACAAGACTAAATGTTGTTTCTTTAAGACGACATTGATGGCGATGGGGCGGAAAATGAAATTTGACTTCGTCATCTAACATTTTTTTTTTATGAAACTGATTTCTTAAATTATTCTTTTGTTCAAAAGAAGTTATTATAAATCTTCCCAATAATAAAGGATATTTTTTTATTTCTTCTCATAATCTGAACGCTTGTACTCCTAGTTTTGGTTAATGTAGAAACGTGGGTATTCCGGGGCAAAAATGATAAATGACATAAAATCATGACAACTCCAGTCAGATTCAAGGCATATTTCAACATTTCTTCTAAGGGCGCATTTATCTCGTTGCTACGTAATAAATGATCTTAAGTTATTCCATCACATTTCTGATACCATCTGTATGTCGATGTATATCAATGCTCGAAACTATATTTACTATTTACAAAGTTTTTCAATATATATATATATATATATATTGTAGTAGTACGTTACCCTTTTTAGTAGTACGTTATATGGCATACCGTTGACTAGTAATATTTCGTCCATTCTTCTAATTTATTGCACTTAACTTTCTCCCGAAAATAATATCGATTTAAGTGTAATATTCGGTGATATATCACACGGAGATAGCTAAAACTTTTGGGAACAGCCAAGTTACAATTTATAAATTTCAACTCATGTCTCTATTTTTTATTAATATGATTAATTTTATCCTAAATGTATATCATTAATGTTAACTTATACAAGAAAAGATGATTGCAATATATCTTTTTTCTACTTACAATGAATTTCAAATCCCGTCAAGTAGGTAATTAGTTTAAGATTTTATGTTTGGTCTTGAGGGAACTTTGGCTTTCACCGAGCTAATTAGTGTTTTGAATTCATTAATTTAAAAGGCTAATAATATACTTTTTTTCTTTTTCAGGATTTCCGTTCTGGGGATAAACAGTAAGGAGGATAAAATTACGCTGATGTTCCTGAGGTTTCTGACGAAATTCTGAGTGCCTACTAATTATTCAATTCATATGTTACGTAGAAGAAAACGTGCCTCTGGCCATTTCATAAAGAGATAAAGCTATTTACTATATTATATATTCTAATTAGATATTTCAATCCTTATTTGTAGATTCAAAGATATATTTACGAAACTCTCCTATTTGTAAATAGAATTTTATTTTATTAATAAATTGAACTCTAATGTTACATTCTTCTTTGCGTTGCCTAATTCTGAACCTGTTTTTCTACTTCGTAATAATCATGTGATACATGATTTTGAATTTCTAAAAATGGTCAAATCATGAGTTCTACGTTCCAAAAGTTACTACATATTGACCAAGTATGAAGTCCATGTCTCAATTCTAAATATTTATCTCATTCCAAAAATGACGAAAAATTTGTTGTAAATCGCCACCGACTAAACTACTGGCGCCACTGCCACCAAAATCTGTCAGCTTGTGCTTACCAAAGTACTACATGTTGATCAAGTATGAAGTCCATATCCCAATTTAAACTTTTTCTCATTAAAAAAGCGAGAAAACGCCAAGTGCTACCAAGGTTTAAAAGCGACCGCCGAAATTATTGGCGCCAACGCTACCAATACTTGTCAACTTGTGCTACTCAAAGGTACTAACTATATGTTGACAAAGTATAAAGTCCATATTTCAATTGTAACTATATACCTCACACCAAAAACGAATAAAAATTTGATATAAAAGACCCACCGCCGAAACTACTGGTGCCACCGCCACCAAAATTTGCCTACTGGTGCTACCCAAAAGTACTACGTGTTGACCAAATATAAAGTCCATATCTCAATTTTAATTACTTATCTCATACAAAAAAAGACTAAAAATTTGGTATACAAGCGCCACCGACTACACTACTGGTGCCACCGTCGCCAAAATGTGTCAGCTTGTGCTACTCAAAGGTCCTACCTACTACATGTTGACAAAGTATAAATTCCATATCCCAATTTAAACTTCTTATCTCATTCCAAGAGCAACAAAACATTTGGTATAAAAGCGTCACCGCCGAAACTAGTGGCGCTACCGTCACCAAAATTTGTCAACTGGTGATACTCAAGAGTACAACATGTTGACCAAGTGTGCAATTCATATCCGAAGTGTTGGTGGCGCCAGTAGTTTCGACGGTGGCGGTTTTGTACCAAATTGCTCGTCGTTTTTGGTATGAGATAAATAGTTAAAATTGGGATATGGACTTTATACTTGATCAACATATAGTACTTTTGGGTAGCACTAGTTGACAAATTTTGGTGCCAGTGGCGCCAGTAGTTTCGGCGGTGGCGCGAAAATTGTGCTGGTCAGTAAATTAGACATACCCGCAGAGGGTACAGATTTAACTGTTTGTATCCAAATATTCAACGACTTCTCAAAACTAATGCTAGGTGACTTTATTGTTTCCTAACATGTTGTTCTCTGGCGATGAAAAAACGAACTTATTTAAAGTAGCTTCTTTTCTTATAGTGATAAAAACTTAATTATTTATTTGTAACGGGATTGCCCTATTGTTTCTTAATATTTTCTTAAAAAATGTTCAATCTATATATTAAAAAACTTTGCTAAAGCTTTGGCCAGTCCGTCTGGCCTTTACACTGAACCGATTTTGATCAATCTTTTTTTTTAAATATCCGGCTTAACACGTAGATGAGCCATCAATAAACCGGATTCCTCTCTGTCAAGCTTGAACTGAGGGAGAAGTGTTTGAGTGTTCTCCCGTATGTATTCTTTATGGGGGGAAATTTATCACATTTCTCAAAACCTTTGTCCAGTCCACCCGGCCGTTCTACTGGACCGATTTTGATCATTCTTTTTTTAAAAAAATATCCAGCTTAACACGTAAATTAAGCATCAAGAAACCGCATAGCTCTGCGTCAAGCCTGAACTGAAGGAGAAGCATTTGAGTGTTCTCCCTTTGTACAGTCCGTCCGGCCGTTCTACTGAACCGATTTTAATCATCATCTATATATTTAAAAAATTGCTAAAGCTTTGGCCAGTCCGACCGGCCTTTACACTGGACCGATTTTGATCACGCTTTTCTAAAAATATCCGGCTTAACACGTAGATGAGCCATCAATAAACCGGATTCCTCTCTGTCAAGCTTGAACTGAGGGAGAAGGGTTTGAGTGTTCTCCCCTATGTATTCCTCTCACAAGCTTTGTCCAGTCCGTCCAGTCGTTCTACTGGACCAATTTTGATCATTCTTTTTTTTAAATATCCAGCTTAACACGTAAATTAAGTATCAAGAAACCGCATAGCTCTCCGTCAAGTCTGAACTGAAGGAGAAGTGTTTTAGTGTCCTCCCTTTGTACAGTCAGTCCGGTCGTTCTACTGTACCAAGTTTGTTCATTCATTTTTTTAAATGTCCCACTTAACATGTAAATGAGGCATCACGAAACCGCATTCTTCTCCCTCAAGTCTCAACTAAAGGAGGAGTGTTTGAGTGTTCTCCCCTATGTATACCTTATGGGGAATATTTATCATATTTTTCACAAACTTTGTTCAGCCAGTCCGGCCGTTCTACTGGACCGATTTTGATAACTCTTTTTAAAATATTCGTATTAACACGTAGATGAGCCATCAATAAATTGCATTCCTCTCCGTCAAGTCTCAAATGAAGAAGAAGTGTTAATCCAAAATGGCCGCTCAGAAAGGTGTTCTCGAAACCACTGAAACTAGAGAAACGAAATTGGTATGAAGGTGTATTACCACGAGTGGGGCACGATAATATAAGAAAACGTTAAACGTAGCCCATCTTAATCCAAAATGGCCGCCAAAAGGCATTTTCCAAACCACCAAAACCGGAGAGACGTATTTTGGTATTAAGGTGTACCAGCGCGAGTAGGTCACGATAATATAAGAAAACGTTTAAAGAAAAGTCAAAATCTTAATCCAATAATGTCCGCCGAAAAAGTAATTTTCCAAACCACTGAAACTAGGGAAACGAAATTTGGTGTGAAGGTGTACCATCACGAGTAGACTACAATAAATGTATCAAAACTCTTCTATGGGGTCGCAGGCCCCGGGGGATATGAGAGCACATCTTTATCATGGATGCGCAGCCCCTCGGAGAGTCTGGTTATAATAAAAGGGACGCAGCTCCTAAAACTCCCGAAGTTAGGGGCGCAACTCGCCACGGGAAATCGAGTATTGGTGACACCCCAATGACTGTTGCCAACATATTTTATTCACCCCGCACCAGTGGGCGGGCAATAAATTTTTAAATTTCAATGTGGATTGTTGTAAATAAAAATATGTAGGTTCAATGTTTTAAATCGTTATAGTAGTATTTGACAGGAGTATTAGTAGTAGTGGTGGTGGTAGTAGTAGTAGTAGTAGTAGTAGTAGTAGTAGTAGTAGTAGTAGTGGTGGTGGTGGTTGTAACAGATACAGCATATTTGCTCCATGGAAGGGAGACACCCAGAGATTATGGTTACGATAAAGGGGGGCAGCCCCCAAAACTTACCAAGTTAAGCACACAGCCCACCACGTGTAAGCGAGCATTGGTAACTGTCCAAATGAATGTTTCCAACATATTTCATTCACTCCGCACCAACTTAGTTTTAGGATTGCAGTATTTTTTCTTTGAAAGATCATTAAGTCTATTTTTATATGTAAAAATAATGGGATGGGCCATCAAAGCACTAGAGAGAAAAGTGAAATATTATAAATGTCCCTGTAAAAAGTAAAATAAAATCTTACACTGCTATCTTCATTTTTGAATTTGAATTTTATTTACAGTCTTTAGGCATCTAAGGCTCAGGCCTGGATACGGGGGGGAAAGGGTGTTAAAAGATGTCGGGCAGGGGGCTATAATGACGGTGCCATCCCGTGCCTGCCGTGATTGAAGAAAATCCTGGAACGGTTCTGTGCTTCAATGATGGAAGGTGTTTCATGCAGTGTTGGAAAATTAAAAAGTATTATAAAGAATTATTAAGATAACCAAACGGGCCGCAGGCCCGCTTGCTATGAATTTTCGCGATAATTTTCAAAATTCAATTTAAAAAAACATCATAAATGCCGTATTTTCGGAAACATATTTAAAAACACAAAATTTTCATTAAAAAATAATATCCAAAATTATCGAACTTTGAGGAACATTTTCAAAAACAAAATTTTTGAAAAATCCAAAGAGTGTAGGAAAATGCTTGAAAACATTAAAATATATTTAAAATAGTTTTGTAAAACGTCCAGTCGACCAGCGGCTTTCACTGGCCCGATTTTCATGAATGTTTATTTTTTAATTTTCGTATTTACACACAAATATGTTATCAAGCGGCCGTGGCCTTGGCTTAGCATTCGGGAGGCCTTGGGTAGAGTTTCAGCAGCCGACTATTCTGACTGAGATTTCTCTAGGGTTTTTCCTGCCACACCAGGCTAATTCCGGAATGGTACTTTCAAATTAGGCCCTGGCCGACACCTTACCGCTTCCCTTCGCCGCCCCAAACCGGCCTGGGCCTTAGATACTTTTAGGTCATAAATAAAATTAAAACCTAGAAACTATTCGCATCCCTCTCCTTCTAGATGTTCTTACGGAACAGCGCACACAATAGTTGAGTGCACTCTGTTAATCCTTTCTTGAACGATCGTATAAAGAGCGCTCGGACCATGGTCTATTTCAACTGGTTCCGTGGTGTGCTCGGTCCATATTTCGGTGTCAAAGGTACTCGGGTCGATCCTGAATCTTGCAAAACTATTTTCTCACCATTTTCAAGGAACGTCAAGTTTCCTTTGCTTATCTATATTTAAAATAGTTTCAAAATCTTTTCTCCATTAGTAGGCAAAAATGTGGAAGCTAACCCAGAAGATCTTTCATTGATTAATTTCATTGATTCAAAGATTGGTATCCGTCATTGTATTCTAGGAAGTAATATTCTATTGGTTTGCCAGCCTGTATCTTCTCAGAAACTAATATCATTTATGACACTTACGGAAAGGATATTACATCGTCTGAGATATTTCCAGTTTCTCTGGGTCAATAGTTTAACACGCTAAATTCAAAAGTTTTGATCGGCCTCCTGGAAGATAAAATCCGACTTCAGGGTAAATTCTTTAGTTACTGAAGATGAAACTGAAATTCTACAATACCCGCTGAACTTTTGGATAATTTAGACACGAGCGCCTTATCACCACCATATATTCTAGAGCTGAAAGAAGGAGGATCTATGGCGATATATTCCAGGAACTTAACAAAGAACAAGGCTTACATAACGGCATAAGATTAATTCTTCATAAAATATGTGATAACTTCTTAGATCTACAAATTACAACTGAGGTTAATGTTGACTGAAGAGTACTTCTTGCTCGCTTTCATTTGTCGCCATCTGACTCTACTTTTCCATTTTCTTCCAAAACAATACAGTTTACAATTCAAGTTGCATTCTGTATAACAATAAATAAGACCCCAGAGATAGCCCTCACCTTCAGTATTGTAAGCACTTTACTATTGCCTGAAACTATTTTCAGTCATTGCCTGTTGTATGTAACACTATCGTGTGCTAGATCTTTTGAGAATGTAAAAATTGAACTAAAACCAATAGATCGACACACCGCTAACGTTGTTTGGAAAATGTTTTGTAAATTTAGAGAGTATTATATATTTTTGTTCTATAATAATTACTGATTTATGATATTTTCTCTTCTGTGTTTGTCCTTTATTTTACAACATTCTTCTCTCCTAATATTTCATTACCTCTCTTTGTATCTATCCAGTTCCCTTATTTTAAAATGCTGCGGAGCAGCACGGGTACACAAGTATTATATTAAAATATTTTTTTAAAGAAATACACTATTGTTGGTGTCTTCGCTAAAATAAGTTTACAAAGATGGAGTGGTTCTTTTTAAATTTACTTTATCTAACATTTAGTATATGGAGCTGTTTAATACAAATTTTGAACAGTGTTTCGCCGAGTAATGACTTTTAAGTATAAGAGCTCTGGAGTCTCTACAGATAACAGAGTCGTATGATTAAATTTATGTTATTTAGATTATGAACTGTAAATCATAGTTTGAGAAAGAAATGACTTTGTCTCAGGCACTAGATACTGTCAGTCTTCTTCTTTATTCTGATTAGGAAGCGTAAGCACAAGTGGTGATGTTATGGTGTAGAATACAAGATGATAATTCTAACAAGGGAACATTCCCATCCCTCATATCGAAACCACCCCTGAAAGTTTGCACATGGAACGATAGTAGGGAGAAAACAACGTGTGCAAAATCGTAGCGGCTAATACAAAGTATAAGGGTCCTAAAACATAAAACGAAA